>PVIR01012864.1:0-43518 GCA_004026965.1 Petromus typicus | reverse complement strand
TAACTTCAATCCCTTTATATTTGCTTAAACCTGTTCTATGAATGAGCACATGGTCTATTTTGGAGAATGATCCATGAGCAGCTGAGAAGAATGTATATTCTGACTTTGTGGGGTGAAATACTCTGTAGGCATCTATTAAGTCCATTTGCTGAAGAGTCTGGTTGAGCTCAAGGATTTCCTTAGTGACTTTTTGTGCAGTCGATCTGTCTCTTTGTGACAGTGGGGTATTGAGGTCCCCTACTATTATTGTATTGGAGTTTATCTGGTTTTTCAAGTCCATTAATATTTGTTTTATATAGTTGGGTGCATTAGAATTTGGAACATAGATATTCAAGATTGTGATTTCTGTCTCTTGGATTTTTCCCTGGACTAAAAGATAGTGTCCATCTTTATCTCTCTTTATCAGCTTTGGCTTGAAGTTTATTTTGTCTGCAAATAAAATCGCCACTCCTGCTTTCTTGCTGTTTCCAGTCACATGGAATATTGTTTTCCATCACTTTACTTTTAGTCCATGGGTTTCTTTCTAAATTAGGTGTGTTTCTTGTATACCGCAGATTGTAGGATATTTTTTTTTTTGATCCACTCTGCTAGTCTGCGTCTCTTAATTGGCGCGTTGAGTCCATTGACATTAATCATTATGACTGATATAGGTAAATTTAGTGCTGCCATGTTTTCCTGTTCTTGGCTGTGTTATTGTACTTCTGCCCTTTCCCCATCAGTTTCTTGTTTGGCCCCATCGGTTGACTCGGTTAGGTCTCATGGATTTGTAACTTTCCTTATTTTTGTCCAAGATATTCTTTTTTTTTAGGTTTTTTTTTTTTGAGACAGGGTCTCGCTTTGTGGTTCAGGCTGGCTCTGAGCTCAGCTTCAAACTCACATCACAATCCTCCTGCCTCTGCCTCCCAAGTGCTGGGAATACAGGCGTGAGCCACCACGCCCGGCACTGTGGTATGTGGTACTGGTTGCTGCTGGGTGTGGGTCTCCACACCCAGTATTGTTATGTGTTTACCGGGAATCGAACCCGGGCCCTTGCGCTTGCAAGACAGGCGCCGGAACCACTGAGCTAACTCCCCGGCCCCTGTCCAAGATATTCTTTAAAATGTTTTGGAGCACAGGTTTTGTATTTGTCATGTTTTTCAGGTGTTGTTTGTCATGAAAGTATCTTATTTCCCCATCAATTTTGAAGGATAGTTTCGCAGGATACATGAGTCTGGGTTGGAAGTTGTTTTCCTTTAGGGCTTGAAAGGCTTCACTCCAGGCTCTTCTTGCGTTGAGTGTTTGAGTTGAGAAGTCTGCTGTGATCCTGATGGGCTTCCCTTAGAATGTAACTGTTTTATTTTCTCTGGCTGCTTTCAGTATTTCATTCTTTTTTGGTGATATCTGGGACTTTTATGATGATATGCCTAGGTGTAGATTTTTTCATGTCACAGGCATGTGCCGTTCTGTATGCTTCATATATTTGTATGTCCAATTCTTGACCTTTTTCTGTGAAGTTTTCTGCCATTATCTCTGTGAATAGCTTTTCGATGTCTTTAGCATTGTCTCCTGCTTCCTCAGTGACTCCAATCAATCTTATGTTATTCTTCTTTGAATAATCTAGGAGCTGTTGGATTGACTTTTCATCATCGCTTGCTTTTTTCCATAGATTATGCCTTTCCAGTTCATTGGTTGAGATCCTGTCTTCTAGGTCTGAAATTCGGTCTTCTGCCAAATTCGTTCTATTGCGCAAACTTTCATTTTCTTTCTTAATTTCCTGGGCTTCTGCTTGTAGGTGTTTAAAATGTTCTAGTGCTTTTGCTATCTTGGATTCTATCAACTCCATGATTTTCTCTTTAGCTTTATTAATCATCATGTTGACAGTGTCTAATATCTCTGCTTTCATCTCAGAGATCTGTTCTGATTTCCATTTTACTAGATCTGCTTTGGTTACCATTTCCGAGGGCCCTGGAGACTGGGCTTCACACTTCTCTATTTCCCTTCCCTCTGTGTTACCTTGAGGTGAGGATCTTTGTGTCTGAGATTTTGAGTGTTTCCTCATCTCTGACCTGCCCTGTTTTCTGGCGCTGTTTGTTGCAAGTCACTTTCCTCTTAATAGTTAGGAACCTTAAAATCGCAGTGTTTCCTGGGTTGCTCTTTGCAGTCTGTATTGGGACCTAAAGAAAAACCCCTAGTACTGGCACACCATATGAGGCACTCAATCAATATAGTCAGAACACCTTCTCCTGTCTGCTTTAGAGGCAGGGAGACTGTGGCTCCTGAACTGCTACAATGGCACTGTCTGAGGCTGCAATGGGCCCACCTGCTCAGCAATACAGAGTCACTGGGCTCATTTGTGCAGTTGGCCTGGAGGCCAGTAGGCTGTAGGCCCTTTGCTGTCGCAATGTTAGGGGCTGTTGTTCCAACAGGCCCACCTACTCACCAATACAAGCTGACTGGATGTGCTTCTGCAGTTACTGTGGAGAAAATCATACTCTGACCTGCTAACCTCAGTCCCTGGGCGCTCTTCCGGCATAGGCCTGGAGGCCAGTAAGCTCTATCCCCGGCACAGATTCAGTGATGCAGACTCGGTGCCATAGTCCCCTTTTCCCGAGCCGCCCGCTGCTAAACTCAGTCCCTGGGCGCTCTTCCGGCATGCGCCTGGAGAGAAGAAAACTCCAAACCCGGTGCAGGTTCAGTGACGCAGACTCGGTGCCGCAGTCACCACTTCCCGAGCCGCCCGCTTCCAAACTCAGTCCCTGGGCGCTCTTCCGGCGTGGGCCTGGAGGCCAGTAAGCTCCAACCCCGGCGCAGCTTCGGTGGCACAGTCACTGTTTCCCAAGCCGCCCGCTGCTAAACTCAGTCCCTGGGCTCTCTTCCGGCGTGGGCCTGGAGGCCAGTAAGCTCCAACCCCGGCGCAGCTTCGGTGGCACAGTCGCCGTTTCCCGAGCTGCCCACTGCTAAACTCAGTCCCTGGGCTCTCTTCCGGCGTGGGCCTGGAGGCCAGTGAGCTCTAACCCCGGCACAGATTCGGTGATGCAGACTCGGTGCCGCATTCACCTTTTCCTGAGCCGCCCACTGCTAACCTCAGTCCCTGGGCGCCCTAACTTATTTTCATACTTTTTGTTTTCAGGTAATTTATTTTGTTTTTTCTTAAATTATCTCAGTATTTTTGAAAAATAGAGTAAATGATCATGAACAAAGATCAGGATTTGAGATTCCGGCAGAGGGACCACAGTCAGGAAAGGCAGTGATGCATAAGTAGTACATAATTTTAGCAAGGAGTGCTACATGGTAAGCTGAGAGACTTGCATGTCTTCACGGGATATGCATAATCTCCTGTGCTGCAGATCATGGTCTTTAGTATCTTTTGGTGACAGAGCTTGCTGCCAGTGTGAGTGCTGCACAGAGCCACGTTACTCATTGCCCATTCTCAGTCTGCTTTATGATCCACGTAGGCCTTGGTGGGGATCGAAGTTCAATCACACCACTTTACAGAAGCAGCATGCGGGACTCACTGTTTACATGCTTCTTCTCTGTACCAAGCATACTTTGTACCCGGTGATAAAATGAAGTTTCTTGGGCTAAGAGTTTTGCTTAGTACCTCCCCAGGAAGTATTAAGGTTGTTGTAATACCTGGAGAAGTGATGGAGAGCCACTCGTACCACAACCCACCATGGCTTCTACCAGACCAGCGTCCTTTGGCTTATTCTTTAGGAGTTTCAAGGCAGGTGTAAGAGTCCAGGGTCTCGGCTCAATGACTTAGTTCAGCTGTTGTGAGTTTCTGAATCAGGATCTTCATACAAGTTTTGTTACATGGCACTTTGCATTATTATAATATAGACGTAAACATTACGTTATGGGATTTGACGCATTCTAGACAATATGTCTTTGAGTACTTTTGAAAGAGTGATTTCATCTGACTTTGATTAAAATCCATTTTGCTCACAGCTGCCTGCTTTACAGACTTGTGGTTGGCAGGGTAAATTTATTTAGTTTGTTGAAAAACATTTCAAAACAGTTTGTCTCCCCAATCTCATTTCTTTAGAAATGTGCACACTTCCCTTTGGAAGGAAACACTTAAACCTTCTAGCAGTAATAATGACAGTAATTTTTTCTTACCTTCTTTCTCCCAGATGATTTAAAGGTATATTTGAGCTTTTTTTTTTTTTTTTTTTTTTTTTTCATTAATACTGACTTGATGATGAGACAGTCTTATTGGACAGGCCAATCTCTAATGAACTGATTTTGTTAATGTATCACCTGGTACCATATACAGACAAGTCTACCTCATCCCTCAATATAGCTAGTATAATAAATGTTTTATCAGTCAACTATTGAAAAGTAACAAGCATAACACACTACCCTCAGAGCTTCAGAAGCTTTTTATTTGTAGAGGACAAATGAAGGCTTTTTTGCCTCACTGCTGGTTTGCAGTGGGTGGCAGTGGCTCTGCCAGAGGCCACAATTCTGCCCCTTATATCTGGTTTCACGTCAGTACTGATGGAACAGTAGACATGGTAGGAAGGGTAGCCACACTATCATTGTCAGCTAACATTTCATTGGCCAACACGACTCACTCAGCCAAATTGAGGTCAAGGGAAGGAAGGAGACTTCCTCCTTGTGGGCTATCAAACAGGAAAGAAAAGACTTAGGGCCAGTGATTCATTTTACTATAGATCCTTTCTGTCAAAGTTCCAGAGGTGCTACTGAAGATAAGACTCATATAAAACTTAGAGGACTTCTCCCTCATGGAAACTTTAAAGTTCTGGAGAACATATGTTCTAGGACCTTTAAAGTTCTTTCAGCCTGCTTTTCAGTTCTATCTCTGCCTGAGTATGTCCACGAATGGGCGGATCAACTTGTACCACGGAGTCAAGGTACTCCTTGGGGACTGCTCTGTCAGGCCATTCATCCCGTGACCTCCTCATGGTGACTGGCACTGGCGGCTTTCTCCAGCCACGGTGCTTTTTCTGGAGGAGAACAGAGCGTGTCTGTGCTTCAGGCTGTGTTACATCACTACCTTCTGAGGACAGGGTCAGCCAGTCGTCCCCTCCTCTCAGCTTTTTTTTTTTTTTTTTAACCTCCAGTGCCCTTTAGTCCCTCCTCTGCTCCTTGCACAACAGTTGTCTCCTTTATTCAGTTCTCTAATATCCACCTAATCTTGTTAAGAATGCATATTTATAAATCCTCAAAGATTCCTTTATGAGAAATGAAACCAAGTAGTCTGGCTGATAAAGAAGAAAGAGATTCTTCCCCACCTTTGTTTGGGTAAAATTTCTTGTTACCAAAGACTTAGAGGATTATTATAACAATGGTCCCACCTATCCTGTATATTGTTTTACAAAGTGTACAGTTTTTGCCCCAGTATTGTTCCTTTTCATTTTTAAAACAATTGCCATTTTGTATCTGAGAATGTAGACCTAAAAAGGATCATTTGGTTGAGAACTGGTAGTAAGACATGCATTTGCTTACTCCAGAATACGCATGCTTTCATCAGTAACAAAGCTACCACCTTCCCAGGCACTGTTGTATTTGACCTTTTCTGAGTAATTTTTATCTTTTATTTTTGACAGTGCTAGAAGTGAGCATTTACAAACATTGCTAAGTTAATTCTGAAATGACTTGTAATTTTTTTCTTATAATACCTAGACATGGAAGATGATTTCTATGAGCTTGTTGCTGTTGTTTTTATTCTTGGCTTCAATGAAAGCCTTCCAGATTTCTTTCCAATTCTGTTGTTTCCTTGTAGGAGCCTAGGGTCTCCTTTATTTAGTTCTCTACATTTTGTAGTTATTGTAGAAGAAAAGCCCAGACACACTCATTACGTGACTGGGATAGAGATAACTTTGGATGTTCAGTGTTGCTCTTTTACCTGGAAAGTTAAACAATATTGCTTTCCAGAAACCTGAAGGAAATGCCTTCTCTCTTTCCACCCTTTATTTTCTCCTAAAGTGTAGAATAAAGCACAGTTGGAGGCAGAGCCCAAGCTCAGCAAAACATCAGGGGTATAGATGTGTGGTTCTTTTCATGATTAATCAAAGATACTATAAAAGTAGGATAGGGAACAAACTGAGTTTTCCCTCCCAAGGATTCCAGACACTTAGCAGTTGTTGCTGTGTTATCAGCCAAGTATAATAGACCTAGTGTGTAGTCTTTTAAAATGAACCTTATATAATGAATTGTTCAGAAATGATGACCATTGCAGGGACTAGGGTTATGCAAGCTAGAGATTACAAATAGTGACCTTTTCAACAGTTTCAAGTTGAAACGTTCCTTAGATACATTTGCAAACCTTAAAACAGCTTTGGTAAACTCAGATCAACATAGAGGAAATAATTCTAGTACAAATCATGGTTTGGAGGAGTTATTCAAAGTATTCCATAAGCATCCATGTCCAGTTCAGTTTGCCACTTTCTGGGTAATTTATCTATGGATATGTATTAGCATTTTAAAAATTCCTTTATTTGAATAGTTGTATTCTGTTTCTCAATGTAAGTAATCTAAGCTCCCTTTTAAAAGGAGATAAGGTTAGCATTTTTTTTTCTGTCAAGTTGTTAAGTCCTGCTCTTGATAAAGATGGACATGCACAGTGAGGGCAGGGGTAGGAACCACATATATTAGTAAAAGCAAGTTCATTGTACCCAAACGCTGCTTAGTCTTCAGAGAGAGCATGATTGGGACAAGGTCCCTTCATGCCACAGGCAGGCTTCTCATGGACCTGAAGCTGGGCACATCTTGGCTGTTTCTTGTATTCATAATTTCTCTTGCTCATAGAGGTTATCTTTATTCCCCATTCCTTATGACATAGCTCATATTTGGAAATACAGTGGATCTTCCCAAAATCCACATTTTCAAATTGCTGAAATATGGTAGTAATTTAATTTATAATAGTTCTTGCTAGAACTGTCACTGTGGCATATGTGTTTGAAAATAAAGAGGAGTGAGAAATAAGTGCTGTGATAAGAACAAAGTCAGGAAGTGATGATTGTGTTAAATCTGATAAAAACTGTCATTTGCCTATAGCTTCAAAGCACACTCAGTTAAGGGCACCAGGAAATAGATGGCGGTTCTCAGGTCTGACCTTGCTACGGTCAAAATGTGTATGAATTTAACCATCTGGTACATGATGAGAGCATCGGGGGGAGTGCTGACGACTCCCTGTAGAATCTGACTGTGCTGCACAGTGATCCGAGCAGATATTAATCCTGCTTCCTGTTTGTTTCCTCAGTTTGTCCCTTTTGAAGGAGACAGCCTGAGAAGGCAGAGGAGATTGTGCTGTGGATATTCAAACCATAGCCTGTGTTCTGCCTGTTTATTTTGGCTGCCTTGTTTTGCTACAATAGAAAAATAGCATATTTGTTGACACAAAACAGTGTTTCATTAAAAGCTATCAGAAAAATATTTCTTTGTGTTTAATTTTTAAAGATGGTATTCCTTATGTATAGACATGTAATCCAAGCTAGTAATTATATATCTTGACCTTTTATCTCTAAATAGAATCACTCTGGAGTGCACTTAAAATTTCTTGTACCCATCACTCAGAGGTGCATCCAAATAGCCTTGCATGTTTTTTTGCCCCCTGCTGCCATCTGTCACCTCCCAGCGCATCACACTCTTAACAGTCTTCTTCACCACATGCAGGGAAACTAAGTTCAAAATAAATAATGCCGGAGATGTTTAACAGCTCTCATAAACAAAGGAATACAATATGATATAGCAGACATTGACATACCTAGTATAAAACCCATGATATTCAAAATATAGCCACATTCAAGTCAAGAATAAACTTAGGGAACATTAATATTGGGTTTTTTATAGCATTCCCAATATAAATATAGTTTAGTAGAATGTCAAGAACCTTTCACTCTGTATCCTCAGACTGCTATACTTCCCATGAATTTGCCTTCATAGAGTAATTTTTAAAAATTACACTGTAGCAGGGATTTGGTAGAGAGTCACACTTTTCATATATCTCCCTGTATTTATTATTCTTCTGCTCAAATGACTGTCTTATTTTCAGTAGTTCATTTCTATCATAGCTGATTTCTGTGTACTCGTTAATCCTGAGTTCATATAATGTCAGTAAGATCGAAGTGTCCCATAGCCACAGATGATAGCAGAGGTCTGGCCACATCACTCGTCTGCAGCATGCTGAATGATGAGGCAGCACCACAGCTGACTCACAGCCAAGAACCTTGCACATCCCTGTCTGGATCTGAACGGGGCAGCAGCTTGAGCACCAGGTCATGAGCCCGCTTGGGAGCCTTGAAAGGGCTCTCCTGATTGCTGTGAAGTGCAGGGACATCATGCATTGTGGCCACCCCCGGTTTTCTGAGCCCCTTCACAGTTCATACACCCAGGGCAGTTGCCAAAGACTGGTCTTTTGCTTCATTTGGCTTTTTTTTTTTTTTTTTGTACAGGACATGTGAGCCTGAGCCTCAAACCACTGTCTTTTCTTTAGAGAGTGATTTCATAATAGTATCTTCTTAAAAGAGGAGACCCTCCCAGTCACAAAATGCCCATGTCGAAACCAGAGACCATCAGTGCAGTTTAATCCCTTTTTAAAAACTGATTTATAAAAAGCAAGTTAAGTTAAAGTAGCAAATGGCACCTTTACAGTAGCAATGACAAATGTTTGTTCAAAACAGTGCAGCTGGCAAACACTAAAGGTTTTAGAAACCACACGTACTTTGCAGAAGTTGTGCTGTGTTCTCAGTATCTGGGCCTCTTAATGAAATATACTTGGTGCTCTTAAGTGGAAAATAGTAATATTTCACCCTGTGTCCTAGAAGTGGCTGCAAAAAAAAAAAAAAAAGGTATTTGAAAAGATAAAAATAAGTCTTCTCTGAAGCTCACAGAATGTGCCTGGGCTGTTTTGTCCACAACTTACATTTAGGTAACAATGTACATGTAGTTACTCTCTCTCAAGCTCTCATCCCAGCTTGCTAGTAGCCACCTCGAGGAAGAAGGAAGAGCCAGAGAGTCAGTGTGTCCCACTGGCCATTGTGCTCTTCTGGGCCTCTGTGACAACCCATGCTACATCATTGGGTCTCAGAAGTTTCAAGTACTCAAATTGAGATAGATGACCCCTTGGCTAAACTGTGAAAGAAAAAATAGAAGTTGGCCTTTCAGGTTGTCTCACTGAGAAAATGTGTGTGATGAGCTTGCTCTTGAAGCAACATGAGTTTGATAGTAAGTTTGAATAATGAACCCTTACTGGCAGGGGTGGGGTGGGGAGGGGGGGCTGTGTTTAAGAATTTTTTCCCAGTAGTTAGGCATGATGTGCTGGGCAAACCTGTACTGCGATGCTCAGGCAGGAAGATTGCAAGTTCAGGCTTACCCTGAGCAGCCTAATGAGACCTTATTTCAAAACAAAAAATTAAAAAGGGCTGGGGACATAGCTAAATGCAAAGGTGCTGGGTTCTATCCTCAGTGCTAGAAATAAAAAATAATTTTGTATCACTCTTCCTGAGAGGTTGAAGAAGGAAGGAAATGTTATTGCTTTGCTGTCTGCCTTTGCTCCTTCTCAGCACTCAATTCAGAACCTGGAGCTGTGCGCGTGAACACACACACATACACAGCACATTTCCAGACAGGCTGTGGTCTTGGCCTATCGTTTATCTGGCAGGGTGCTCAGATTCCCCCTGAAGTATAGAGAATGGTTCTCTTCTTCCATCAGTCATTTACTAATTGTTGCTTGAAGTCTCCATTTCCCTTCCACTGAGGTAGTCACCAGTTAAGTGTCCCCGGCCTCCAATTCCTGGTGTGCACTGCCACACACTGATTCCCCGAGACATCCCGTCAGATCCTTTTTGGAAAATGCAGTTATTTAAACTCAACCTACGGACAGAGGCAGCAGAACAAGAACTTCCTGGCTGAATCATGGCATTTGTAGGTCAAAGACATTTCTTAACATTAATGTGTTCTTATAACTAAAGTCACCGAATTATTTCTCTCCATGTCTCTTCTAAATGGGTCAGTACGTTCCGTGTTTCAAGGAAAATCTACATTTAAAGTAATTTGGAAATGGGCAGTCAGTGAATTGAAAGTCTTTAGCCATGCTTCTATCTAGAAAAGCCTCTAAGAAGTTCCATTTTGTCCCAGCCTCAGGGACATCTGGTTACGTGTGCCTTTGTGACCCACAGTGGTTCTTAGCACAGGTGACCAGTTATAGGGAAGAAAATTAAGATGGTCTAAAAGGCCGTGGCAAGTTCCTGGCAGTACCAAGTGTTCATATTGCCAGCTAGACTAACAGCAGTGATCTGAAGCCAGTCTCCCCACTCTGTGTCTTGGAAAAGTCTGAGCTTTCACTCACATAATGAAGTGGCACCCTCCCCTCCTCCTTAACACCTAGCTGGGAACCCCTCCCCTTGCTGCCTGAGAGAAGGGTGGTTGGTTATTGGTCAAGGATGTGTTTTCACTGCATTGTCACAGAGTTTCCACTTCTTGCATTTGAATTTTACCTCGGATGTAATTACTTTAAAATTTCATGCTAACAGAAAAGCAGAGTGGTGATAAAAGTGGCTTCTGATTACCTTGAATTCAATTCCTGGGCCTAACACTTAGCTCCATCCAAATGACCTCACCTGCAGCCTGAGGCCTCTTACTTGATAAGGAGAGTGGGTGATGCTTCATTCTTCCCAGGAGGATCCTGAGGAGCCAGTGTGTGTATGCTCTTTAGTGCTGATTGGTGTATAGTAAGTGTCCAGCAAATGTTGGGTGTAATTAAGATTTGTTTTACTACTGTTGTTTTAAATATATTTTTTCTTGGGGCTAGGAATGTAGGGCAGTGGTACAGCCTCTGTCTGGCAAGCACAAAGTCCTGAGTTAGATCCTAGTGCAAAAAAAAAAAAAAAACCAACCTAGTCTCTCATGCTTTCTGAAACCTCCTAAGCTAGTACAGGTAATGATTATTCAGAAGCTTCTTTCTGTTTACACTCAGGAGAATCCATTTCCAGTGTTTTTATGTCTCTTCCCCAAGACCCCTCCATCAGAGCCGAGTCGATTATTAATCAAATGGAACCCAAAGAAAATATTTGGGGTTTGTGTTAGTTGTGCTTTGAAGAGCATTCCAACCTGCAGTAGCCTGTAGAAACAGCTAAAAGTCAAAGATGAAATGAATTTGAATAAAATCTCTAGCTTTTGCAGCTTTATGCACAGCAGTCTGTGAAGAAAAAGTTTGTCAGATGATCAAGACTTTCAGAAAGGAATCAGAGTTTATACTGATTTTTTTTAAAGTCAGGATATATAATCTGTCTTTGTTTTCACTTTCTTATAAATTGGAAGAAACTTCAAAGCCAGACAACATTTTGAAGTGCTTTTGCTCTAACTTCTTGGAATGATGTACCTAAAGAAATGGTCTTTTGTTAAAAGAAAGGCCTAGCGTTTCTCTTTCAAAGGAAACCATCATTTTTCTAAATAAACTCTACTGGTTTGATGCTCTTTTTCTTTACTTGAAACACATTTTCTCCCTCCTGCCCAAGCAGGGTATTTGCAGCGGAGTGATCTTGGTTTCTCTTTGTTCTCTCCATCTGATGTGCTTTTGATAGCGGATGGTTTCACGCTCTCTGGGAGCAAATCCAGACGACCTGAAGGACCCAATTAAGATTAGTATTCCACGCTACGTCCTCTGTGGGCAAGGGAAGGATGCACACTTCGAGTTTGAGGTCAAGGTACGTGTCTCTTCTTTCCTCTTCCACTAGACCAACGTCAGAGGTATGCAGTGCACTCTCTGTCACTTTGTAAAAGGAGCTAAAGCTACCTGTGAATGTCTTGATGTTGTAAGATGTTATTACATTGTTCCTTTTTTCCATATCAGTCTGTGAAAATTTACTTGAAATTCACAAATGCACAGAAAACAGTAAAGCAGTCCTGAGGAAAAACTCCATCTCCACAGTACCTTGTCTATTAACAAATTATGTCCATAGCTTCATCATTTCCTACAATTTTTATAGCAGTTCTTACTGGTGAAATTTATAACCCTTCAAAAGCACAATAGGGCTGGTTCATGCAGCCTCCTTTAGAGAAAAGGAAAGGTAGGAAGATCCGTTTCTTTCATGAGAAGAGCTAAATGACATTACTGATTGATAATCCCATTCCCCAAAGTGAAGGTTGTAGAACCCTTTCATTAATGAAGAAAATTCATGTACCCTGTTCCTGATTGTGGTATATACTTCAGGGGGCCTCTGCCACAACCATATTTAGTTTATAGAACATAATTCAGTCAACTAGTTTCTCAACAAATACAAATAATCTTGGGGACTAAGGAAAGCATAGTAACATTGAATATATTTCCATGATTTAGGAATAAACAGTACTTAAAGTGTTTCTACTAAATTTCATGGAGGAAACTATTCCTTAAATGGTATTTACAGAACCCTAAAGCAGACACATACTTTGTGGTTCAGAGTTGAAAGCAAGAATTCTCTCTGTGACCACTTCTACCCAACATGGTGCTAGAGGCCTGGTCCAAAGCAGTGTCAGGAAAAGAGAAGCCAAAACATGATTGGAAAGGAAGGGATATAGCTGATGTTTTCTTTTTCTAAATTTGTGTGTGTTTTTAATATATAATAGTTACATGTGTTTTGAGAAATTGGTACATACATGTTTTATATCTCCATCATTTTTCATGTTATTAACGTCCTTCCTACACATCCTTTTCCCCAAGCCCCCTACACCATCTGTACAAACTTTGCCTTTTTGTTTCATGCTATCTGTCCTTCATTTTACTCTTCATTCATATATTAGGTTTCTTATATAAGAGAAACAGCACGATACTTAACTTTGTTTCTGAATTATTTCACTTAACATTATGATCTCATGTTCCATTTAGTTTCCAGAAAGTGACATAATTTCATTCTTGATAGTTGAATAATATTCCACTGTGTGTATAAACCACATTTCTTTATCCATTCATCTGATGCTGAGCATTTTGGCTGCTTCCAGAGCATAGCTGCTGTGAGTTATGGTGTTATAAATACGGTTATCTGTGTATCACTGTGGTATGATACTTTTAACTCTTTCAGAAGTATAGTAAGGAGAGATATAGATGGGTCAAGTGGAATTTCTGTTTCTAGTTTTTTAAATCTCTCTACAGATCTCCCTGATAATTTTACTAACTTTACATTCCCACCAACAATGTAAAAGGTCCCTTTTTCTCTGCATCCTCTCAGCATTTGGTTTTTATGTTTTTGAAGAAAACAAATTTGACTGATACAAGGTAAACTCTCAGAGTCATTTTGATTTACATTTACCTAATGGCTAAAGATGATCAACATTGTTTTTCATATACTGACTAGCCACTTGTACTTCTTTTAACAAGTGTCTGTTCAGTTCATTTACCCATTGTTTGATTAGGTTATTTGTATTTGGAGGGTTGACATTTTTTTTTAATATTCTAGATATTAGTCTTCTATCCAAGGAGGAGCTGTCAGCTTTTTTTCCTATTCTATAGCTTGCTCTTTGTTCTGTTGATGTTTTCTTTGCTGTGTAGAAGCTTTTTAGTTTGATTTATTTATTGATTCTTGATATTATTTCCTGGGCTTTTAGAGTTCTGTTCAGAAAGTTGTTGCTTGTCTGTGGCTTCTGGTGTTTCCCTGTGTTATCTTCTCGCGATTTCAAAATTTATATTCAACATAACCAAAAGATTAAAGACTTTATAACAAAAACTAGGGTACTCTGAAGAAAGAGATTAAAGAGAATCTTCAAAAATGTAAAGAGATACCCATTCCTTGATAGGCAGAATTAATATCATTGAAATGGCCAAAAGTGATCTATGGATTTAATGTAATTCCTATTAAAATATTAAGAACTTTCTTTACTGAACTAGCAAAAAACAACCCTAAAATTTATATCAAACTAGAAGACACCCAGAATAACCAATGCAAAAGTGGTGACACTACAATGTTTGGATTTCAAATTATACTACAAAGCTATAGAAAAAAAATAGTATGGTATTGATACAGTAGTAGACATATAGACCACTGGAATAGAATAGAAGACACAGAAACAATGCCTTAATACAGCTAGGTCAAGTGAGCTTGATAGAGGGACCAGAAACATAAGATAGAGAAAAGATAGCTTTTGAAACTGCTGGTCAGATCCTTGTTTAAGCCTGTCTGGTGACTCTGATCTATGGCACATGGAGGGAAGTTATCACATAGACAGCAAATCAGTTGGGAGCCAGACAAAAATGATCTTGTCACCCTCCAGCCTGACAAGTAGTGACCAGCCATTCCAGTCATTGGGGTTTTTCTGGTTTCATCCCTGAAATTTTCATATCCTAAAAGACCCCACAGTCCTAGGCACACCAGGACAGTTGGCCATCCTCTCCATGAGTTAAGGCTCAATTTTTCTCATCTGCAAATATTTACATCATGGAGTTACCGGTGCATGTAAAATGTTGTGTCCGGTGGCTGGTAGATAATAAATAGTAAATTATGGCGAGTGCTGTTATTACTACTGCTGTTTTATTTTACTACTTAGTAAAATTTCCTAGTCTCTTGAGGGCATTTGATGTATACAGTTTTTTAGGAAGATGTGTTTATTTCCTTGCATCATATTTCCCAAAATAATGACTTCGTCTTATTTCTATTGTACAGGATTTCCCTTGATTCCTAATGCTTCATTAAATGTTGCAGGCTACTCTCCTGTCCTTGGTGAATTGAAGATAAATCATACTTTCATAAGCATAGGCAGTGGTGTTACTGTGGTGATATCTACTAGACTCAGCATTAGATGGAGTAGCAAGTTGTCTGGAAAGTGTTTACTTGGATAATACCAGCCTGGGGGTCGTGTACTGGATGCTACAGGCCCTGGCTTTGTCCAGGTGTGCTGAGTGACTTAGTCTTTTAGTTTCTCTGAGCCTTAATTTTACACTGATAAGAAAAGGAGACCAACAATGCTAGTGGTCTCTAAATTTGGTCTTATAAGAGAAGCCCCTTTATTTCAAGAGTGTCTTAAGAGAAAAGAGACTGGGAAAAGCCAGTCAGTGTGGAGCCTGAGGGCAGGAAAAGAGAAAGATGCCTGAGCCAGCCCCCCCCCCCGCCCCCACCTGTCCCAAATTCTGATGCATTGTAGGGAAGCCATGGGGTTTGCAGGGACCTCTCCCTTCATGTATGGTACTATTTAGTATTCCTGGAGTAATAGAATAGTGACACTTACTCATCAGATTTTTAGATTTTTATTACTATATACTGAATTATTTTTTAAAGGGACAGTAACTTGTATAGTTGAGGATTTTTTGTTTGTTTGTTTGTTTGTTTGTTTGTTTTTTAGAGGAACAGTGCCTTTGAGGTGGTGATTTTGTTGTTGTTGTTCTAACAAGATTTTGTGATTTCTTATTAAAATGTTGCACCACATCCTTGGTCTATTACTTCCTGTCTCTCTGACCTAATGATGTCTGATTGCTGCTCACCTGCTTTTCATTTGTTCCTTATCAGTCCATGTTGTGTGTGTGTGTCTGTATAGAGTTCTTTTTCATATCTAAAATTCCATACATAAAAACAATTTGAGGGTATTTGCCACGTTTTCTTATTTAAAACCCACCACAATTACAGTTTTCCAAACAGAAATCACAGAGGTGAAAACATCCAATGATTTTAGTTGGTGCATGGATTTATTTTACCTAAATGTATACATGCACTAATAAAATATAACCATTGAATTTTTCATTGAATAAAGAAGATACTCAAGTTTTTTTAAATGTAATGATTTAAATGGAAGCTATTAGCCAGTCATGGCCAACATAGTGGTGTACAAACTGTGAAGATGCTGCTCTCAAAGCAAGTTAAAGAAGCTAAATGCAGGCGATCTATGTGCCCTTCACTTCAAAATACATAAATCAAAGTCCAAAGCCTTCTGCTGTCTTTGATCTCACCAAAGCCGGCTCTGAAAGTATGTCATTGTTCTGCCTCGTTTGTACTTATCCTGGCGTAATCATCATACCAAGAATGGACTATTAGCATTAGCCGGGAGGGCCCTGGTTCTCCCATCAGAAGCGGTCTCTGCCTTCACAAATGCGAACCTAGGGCCTCCATTCCTGGGGCTGCAGCTGCCGCAGAGGTGAAGGGCCTCCTGTGAGAGACACAGAGTGGAGTGCGTGCCTCCTCGCGCCAAGGGGTGCACGGTATCCTATCTCTTCTTCCTGGGGACCTTCACAGTCTCATAACCTTCTGTGCCTCACGTGACATGTGACACGGGGTTAATAAAAGCCCTGGTTGAGGCGGTGAGCACGTGTGACCTTGTGTGCCTGCAGTGCTCAAGCAGTGCCTGCCACACACCAAATGCGGGATAAATATGCGCTACTAAAGTCAAATAAAAATACAGGGGTCTAGGGGACAAGCAAGGCTTTACCTTTCATTTCTCCCGTCAGTAACTTTTGATGATGTACAATGAGGTTTTTATAACATTTGAGGTATTGTTTTTACATTTTGGCTTTAGTTCAGCATTCTGAACTAAAGAGTTAAAAAGTGCATAAAAGAAAACCCGCAGAGGATAAATCTCTGTGTTGTCATTTTTGGAATAGAGCTGCAGCTGTTTCACACCTGTTGCTGAAATCTTCATATACACGTTCATTTGAGACCCGCTAACTGTGCAGTTCAGGATCCTCTGCGAGAACTGCTATGCTCATACAATTCTGAAGGAAGAGCTTTATGATTTCAGTTTTTTTCCCAAAGAGAGTTAACATTGAAGATCTTACATTAAAATCGCTTTACTGCCAGAAGAGCTTCCATTTACCAACGTTTTCCACATATCATTTGGGTATGTTTTCTAGAACAAGTGATCTCACTTTTGGAGACATTTTGGCTGCTACTAAATTCTTTTCTTGGTGACTGGATTTTAGAAGGTCAAGTGAAAGGTATTATTTTGAAAATAGATTATTTTTATTAGTTTCAAGCTCTTACAAAGAATTGGATATTAATGTGCACAGACATTTCATATTATTGTACTATTGAACAACCTTTATGGCTTCTCATTTTTAAAATATCAGCATTTATATCAGGATCCACTCGGATGGTGAGTGTCCCAGCTCTGTCCCAACTCAGGCCGAGGGGAGGGAGGCTAGGAGCCAGTGGGGCTTCCCAGTGCTCGTCTGAGTCTCATAGATCCTGTGGCAGTGTGTGTCACTCACCTGTCAAAGCAGAATTACAGTGCTTTGTGTTTAACTGAACTATATTTAATTCAAAGGACTGTCCTGTATACTCAGTATATTTTCAGAGACTCCTACAGGTTGTTCTGACACTAGGGAAGTAGACAGGTTTTTGTTGTTTGGTCTCATGCAGCTGTTAGGTCCAGTTTGTTGGGGTCCCGTTTGTGTACAGTGCAAGGATATACGTCCCTGTAGTATGATGAGCTTGGCCTGGATGTGTAGAACTTTCTAGGCACTCCAGAGTCCACCTGCAGTGAGCATCCACCTATACCCCCTCATAACTGTGACCTGTTAGCCACAGCTCCACATGCTGCGCCAGTCTGGTGCTGCAGAGACCTGGCAACATGCAGCATTTGTCTTGTGTATCTGGCAGGTTTTAGAGATTGATTAGGCAGTTCTAACAGCTATTTGCATTCAGACTACCTCTCTTTCTCTCTCTCTTTCTGTCTTGCTGGTATTCATTTCAGTGGTCTTTCCTGATAATGCAGGAAGTTTTCCCCTGCTTATCTTACTGATCCTGAGTGTCCCCAGCGTAGGCATCCCTAGGTCGGGTGTCATTTCTTATTCCTGGAGTCAGCCTTCCTTATGAGTCCACTGATGCATCTGTCCTTAGCAGTGTGCCATGTAGATGGAGAGATGCACCTGGTGACAGGTTCAGCTAGGAGGCAGGAAGCTGAAGGAGGACCAGCCTGACTTATCTCTGAACAGAGTGCATTTGGGCCTGACTGTTACTCAAAGTCACCTGCTGGCCAGCTGCCAATGTCTTTAAAGTGTGTGCTTGCCCCAAACTGTAGCCACTACACAGAATACTGCTCAGTGGACAATGGTTGCCATTGAGTAGCCTCTCAGAAGCTTTCGGTGATTGACACGTGAATCAGGCACACCGCACTGCACTGGCCATTTTCACTTAGCTAGGACCAGAGTGGGGAAAATTTAATTTTTGAATGATACCAAACATCAGCCGGGGAAATTCATAGTTAAGGCTAACAGAGAGTGTCATACTTCCTTGTCACAGAAATACAACATTGGTTTAAGTTTCTTTGAATTTTAATTGACATATCAATGTTGTAGTACAAGGAAATAAATTAGCACTGATTTTTTTTTTTTTTGTATTGTATCTCCTGAGAGTTTCTATTCCTGTTAAGCAGTGATCTTTATAAGCTGCCATCCTCGCATCACTGGGACTGGAGCTCAGGGCAGTGGTGGCCGCCTCCCCTGTTCTCCATTAGTCACCCAGTCACCACTCTTCTTGGCTGTGTCACGGTCACATTGCTGTTAGTACTTGTGTTTATGGCTGGCCTGCTCCTGAGAACATCAGCTGCCTGGGCCCTCAGTCCGACCCCCGGCCCACAGAGTCTGGTGGCAATGGTCCCCAGTAGAGGTTGGTCAGCAGTGTAACACATGCTAATCCACTGAGCGTGGCCTTCTTGGTTTCTAGGATGATAAAGTGAGCCATTGCTCTCTGTGATCTGTCCCCCATGGCCCCCTCCTCCCGCATGGCTGGATTTGGCCATGGATTAACCCTTATCTTCTTGCTGTCCCTCCTCACACAGAGCTGACTCATGCGATGAGAGTGGACTTCCTGTGTCCCTCTGGACTTTGGCTTTGGGCACACTGACACACAGGCCCAGGTGCAGAGCAGTACTAGCACCTGTAGGCCGCCACTTGAGCTGTGACTCTTGTTTGCAGGGTTGTGACCTCCTGACTCTGATTTGATCCTTGGCTTGTTGTCCCTGCAGCTGAGCTTTTTCAACCCCTTGTTCATGGATCCCTCTGTCTGGTCTAACATCTTCAGATGGTCTCCAGGATCCTGTTTGTGCTGCCCCTCTGCTGCTGAGGAAAGCGTGAGCCCCTGCCCTTTCTCACATGGTTGCGGATCTGTCCTCTTGGCCAGTGTCACTTTGGTCCACAGTAAACCAAGTGATGCTAATTTATCTCTAAGGTCCAAAACCTTGCCCAATTCAAATCATCCAATTCCTCAGTGGCCATAGTAACAGTCGCCTGCTGTTGCTGCCCCAAAGTGCAGCCTCCTTTTTCTTCACTTATGGATTGGTGGCCTGAGAGGAGGGAAGAAGCAGAGTGACGTGAGTGATGAATGACAACGAGGAAGAGTGACCTGAGATTTTCCACCATTGATGTGTGGGCCATCTGTGCCTGGTTAGGGAGAAGCCCAGCCCATCGTGGTCCTCTGTTCTGTCCTGGGCATCACAGACATGAGGCTCTCCTCGCATTCCAGCCATCCTGCCCTGGCACTGAGACATGCTCAGTGCCCAGCATTCTCCTTTCTGCTGGGATCTGACAAACAGGAGACACTACAAGTGAGATTCACTGTGAAAGTGCAACTCTCGAAAGGGAGGCAGGTCGTGGGAGAGTCTTGCTTTCATAAGTGAAGGACCCATGTTAGGGACCATAAGGCCAAGTTCTCCTATAATTATGGATCAGTATTGACCCAAGGAGCTGAAACAAACCAGTGCAGAAGGTAGGTTTTATTTGTCCTGAACACCTTTATATTCCAGAGGAGTTATTGGCATTTGAAACAGAAGTGACTTGGCATAGAAATCTGAACTCAGTGAATTCTGTGATGTGTCAGAAGGCAAGGGAACCAAAGCCGGGACTCATGGGAGGCCTCTGCCTCCTGTAAGCTTCTGGCTTGCTCTCCCACCTGCTCATGGGCCATGGGCGCCCTGTCACACAAGAGGACCTGATGAAATGTGGCCTCCCAGGCCACATCACTCAACTGCACCTCACTGGACGACTCACACACTGTCAAAGTCTGTTTGCAGTTTGTTTAGTCCATTTACACACACAAGTGAGGGGCTGAGGGCTGGTTGGCTGAGCATCCTGCCTGACCCCTGGTCACACCGCAGTCACCTGCTCTGTCCCTGCTGCCTGGGCCTTTACTCGGATGGTGTGCTGACAAGGACTAGAGCTTTGACGGGGACCAGCATGCACTCACGCCATGGGGAACAGCATGGATGCACCACCTGGCCTCAGCATGCCGTGGACAGCCCCATGTTTACCTGGAAGACAGGTATAGACCAGAATAGGATCAGGACAGATGTCGTCAAGGGCGGTCAACTTGAGGACAGAGCTGTCATCCCAGAGGATTCCATCAGGACAGGAACAGGATACTTTCTTCTTCTTCTTCTTCTTCTTCTTCTTTTTTTTTTTTTTTTTTTTGTCTCTAACATTTAGAGACATTTCTAGCTGTCTAATCACTTTTTAAATTGTCTTCTACATGTCTTATCAGTTAACAACCAGTGGCCTTTTTCTAGCCCCTTGGGAGTTTCAGTATCTCAGAGCGGCCGCTCATGCATTCCAGTTCTGACTTGAGCTCAAGACTTGCCCACGTCTCCCATGCTCACGGAGTGATTGCAGAGCCCTCTGAGCTCATCCTCCACCACACAATCCAAAGTTTTCATGTAACCTGGTGGGTGCACCAAGTGTCCTTGTCACCAGAGCCTCTCTGATCTCTGTCAAGCACTTTCTTCATTACTAGATACTTTAGTTAGTAAGGAAAGTTTCTATTTTGTAAGTGAGGGAATTATGAGTGACTTACCCAAAGCCACACTCACAAATGGGTCCTGATCCCAAATGGCCCTGTCATATCTAAGTTCATGGAGCCAGAACCTCATTTTCATATCACCATTCATCCATACTCTTCAGAAGTTGGGGACATAGTTTACTGCCGCCTTCAAAATAGCAGCTATTCCAGATCCTTGTTTGTTTGGTTTTTTTTCCCCAAAATGTGCTCTTATTTTTCCATGTGAGCTTTGATTTGCTATCTTGAATTTTACCCAAATCAGAGATGCTTTGTAAAGCAGGGCTATTGTTAAGACTTGAACAAACTGGGAGAATTTGCTGGTGGAGAGGCCTGCCAGGAATCATGAAGAAGAGATGCCCAGGAAATTTGCAGTATGGGAGTTATAGTAATCACATTTACAGTCAGGAAAATTTCTCTTTATTTGGCAGAGTGAAAATAAGAGCCATTCTGGTCTATTAGATAAACCATACACACATACATCTTTTAGAAATACTCCCAACTTGATAGAATATAAATGCCCAGGAAGAGTGGTATGCTGGCATTGAGGCTGTGCTTATTAGGAGTTTGATTGATGATCTCCCCACATGTGTATTAGCATGGCTGAGATAAATGGGGTGCTGCGTATGCTGCAGCCCATCTAGAATCAAATATTCTGGTGGGTACTATTTATAAACATAAATAGCAAATAAAAAAATTACATCAGGACTTGAAGAATCATATTTTTTCCTAAGGATTTTTTTTTTTTTTTTACTTAAACATCCCTCTCATATTTCTTAAAAAGTTTGTCTTCCATTGAGAAACTGAAGAAAAGCATTGTTTTTTTCCTCCATCAATTTTCACATGAACCAACTCTTCTTTTCTATTATCTGCACAAGGACAGCCATGCTTACCTTCCCGAAGTCACTGCAGCATGTGTGAGAAATGACCGAGAGAAAATGAAATTGAGTCACAGACACAGGAAAAGAGTAGTGATCGCCTCATTGTTGTAGCTTGAATCTCTGTTCTGCCCAAGTAGCTGTCTTTCTCCTGTAACGTTTCTCTCCATTTTCTTGGTGCAGTTTAGGACCATTACTTCTGTTAGAATAAAGCTTAGTTTAATGGATGCGCGTGACAGTTTGAACCCCCTGTTTTGCAGTTGCTGCCATGGCATCTGCCTGTGCCCCAGTGTGTAGTGAGGCCACAGGCCAGGCGTGTCCATTCCCGAGGTATCCCCACACTCAGGGAAGCTGCTTTTCTTTCTCTTTTTTATTGTTTATCTTTTGGATTCAACTTCAGATCAAGTATCATGAGTCCACACTAAACATTAGAAAAGCTAAAGTTGAGGCCTGAAGGAATTTAGTGATTGAACACAAAGGAGCAATGCCTAGGAAAGTCAGGGCCGAATTCTGTGATAAGCCAGAGCATTCCATCAGTCCAGTCCCCAGCAGCAGCTAATGGGGTTTGCTTCCACACTTGGTGCTCAGTGTCTATATAACTTAGAGGAGAAACACTTCATTCTCACCATCCCACTCAGTTGTAAAGTAGAACAGTCCCCCTACTCCTACTAGTTTCACAAAAGGGTTAGAGGAGAAGAAAAGTGTTCAATCAGTGACTGTCTTGGATTTGAAGTGTCTGTCTGCTCTGGATCTCAGGGCCTTCATATTTTTGCCAGATTTATCTCCCACCTACCACACAAGGAAAGGGCACTGAAACCACATCATTGTCTCTGTTTTGAAGATGCTGAAAATGGAGCATGAGGAAATCACTACTCTTAGTTACTATGCCCATCGAGGCCCTGTCTGAGTTAGGGCCACTTTCCAGCTGTCCGAAATCTGGGAGTTAACTCAGTAGGCAGCCTTGGGCTCTTTGCTGCATGGTAAAAATGGTGTAAAATAAGTGCTAAGCCCAAGGCTCTGAGGCAAGTTCTGTGCTTGTCATTGATGCCCACAGCAGAAGATCCTTCTGAATTTTCCTAGAGAAGTTTATATTTGCATGAGTCTCCTATTTCAGGAATCTCCATTATCCATGCTCAGTGATGCAGCACCTACCTGGCAAGGGCAAGGCCCTGAGTTTGATTCCTGGCGTGAAAACAAACAAACAAACAAAAAACACTTCATTCTCTCTCTCTGCATGTCCCATCCACGTAATCAACAGATTAAACAGTTGCAAGATTAGACTCTCTCTTCTTTGCTTGTGCAGGTTGCTGTCTTTGGCAACAGGTTCCCTCTCTGGGCCTCTGACTCTTCCCTCATGTGCCTGCGCTAGAGTCTGTGCAGCCTGTCAGGCAGCTGGCTTGAAGGGCTTGTTATGTGGGAGAGGAGATGGTCAATCGTGTCAGGGATCCCTTGTACCTGTTGTTGACCAAATGGAGTGCAGTGGTCCTTTCCTCCCACTCTCTTTTCCTTTCTGTCTGTTTGGATGGAGTCCCAACCATCCACTGGATTCACTACAAAGAAGTGAGTAAACATTGCTGAAGTTCCCTTTGGGGAGCTTGGGAAGGAATAGATGGCACACCTCAGAGAAAGGAAGTGCCTGTGTTCTCTGCATGGCATCAGCCTTTCTGTTTCTCCTTCTGAGATCTCCTCGGGGCTCCAGCTGCCACCCTGACCAAGCCATGAGCTTAGTCAGCTCCAGCCCACTTGCCCGACTATCATCCCCAAGCTGTGACCCAAAAGGCATAACACTAGGGAACAAGAGACCCTTTGTAGTACAATGCACCACCTCCAAGGCAGTTTAGAGACTACTTTTTCTTGAAATGTCATCTACAAGCCTTATACCCACTTCCACCCATGCTGTTCCCCAAGTTGCTTATCACAACGTTTTGTCTGAATCAGTAGAATGTTCTTTCCGAAAGAAACTTTGCAAAATCATATTTTCTTCTGTTTATGATTCTTTGCCTTCCTCCTTATCTCCGCTACTGGCTAGTTGGGCAAAAGCTTAAACAGTTGTGGATAATTCAGAAAGGTGAAAATACAGGTCATTCTCCTGCCACATTTGAAGACAGAAATTTCATTTCACTTCCAGTGACTGCATGTAATCAAAAGGCATTTATTTGAAAAGACTCCGAGCTCTACTATGTCCATTATTTGTTTGTTATTTTTAACAACTTACAAGATTGTCAAAACATACTTATTTCAAAAGACTGCATTCAACACTTTAAGATACTGAAGAATAGAAAACATGAGTAAGTAGCACATATATTCAAGGGACAGCCACACCGTGGAAGAGAAATGCATGCAGAAGACAGAGTAGCACAGAGCAGGTGGCCTCATGGAGGGGCGGTTGGGAGGTGCTGAGCTGGACTGCACTGCTGTGCTCAGTAGAGCAACCATGCGGGGGTCTCAGTGGAGATAAAAAGGGAGACATTGTAGGCAGTGGAAACAAGGAGGGTAGAGAAGTACAAGCGAGGTGTGGTGAGAAGAGCCAGGAGGACTTGAGACTTGGAGAGGGGAGTCTCAGTCAAGAGTCAAGAGGAATGTGAAGCGAAGATGGAAAGATTGTTAAGGGAGCCGAAGGAATAGAGCATCATTTTGAGAGGCACCAAAAGGATGCTGAGGCAGTTAGCATCCAGTAAAACAAGATTATTCTGGGAATTAAGTCTCGAACATTTTAAAATACAGAGAATATAATTTGAGAAGGATTTCCAAGGAGAAATGATTGTGCAGTTAAAGTGTCTGTGTTTTCTATAACTGTATTCTGCTTGTCTGGGGGTGGTGGTCACAGCAGAATTATTCTGATTGCCCCCAGAAGAAGGTTAAGAGGCCCAGGAGTTTTGGGGTTCTGGTCACTCAGCAGGAAGACAGATCCAGCATGCACCTGGGCCTGTGACTGAGTAATCCCCAAGGGAAGAGGTACATTAGGGGGCTGGGAAGAGGTGGATGGTGTCTTCCAAATGAAGCACCCAGGAGGTGCACAGACCTGCACAGATCTTGGTTCCTGGTGGCAGATCTGGTGATCTTGCAAGTAGATCAGATAGAAGGCTGTGATCTGTGCGGGTACTACTGCAATTATGGGGTGTTGATTTTATTTCATACCCCCAGTGTAGTTCCACTGGCTACAGTTTTCTGAAAGGGTTTTATTCTAACACACATTGCTATACAAATCCATGTATTTAGAATTTATTTCATGTTTCCTCCAACCTGTTAAAAATTGTGTTTTTGCATAAATTGAGAATTAATTAGATCCTACCATCTTGAAAGTAATGGGGTCTTCATGAACTTCTCTCCCTCCAGTCTTGGCTTAGAGGAGCAGCACCTCAATATTTGCCATTACACATATCACTCAGTGGAGAAGCATGGAGGAAGTACAGCCAGTATATCTATTTGTATTTATTTACAAACCATAATACTTACTCTATTTATTGTTTATTATAATATACTGAATTTTGGGAGAGAGAGAATAAAATAAAAATAAATACACAGAAAAGTTCAATGATTTTTTTCCACATTCTGCAGATCCTCTTTCTTCCTCTACTTTTGAACCTGTCAGCTTGGAGACTGTCTATTAGACTTCATCTTCTGTGATGTCTCAGGAGATTTCAATTAAATCTTGTACATTAATGTTTGTTTCTATACAGAGATATACATTGGAATATATTTTATGTTTCCTGAGACATTTTCATAGTTGTACTGCTACATAAGACTTTATTTTGCAAAAATCTGGCAAAACTTTCTCAACATATATTAAGTTGGTATTAGATCATTTCCATTACTAATTATGGGATTTTTTTTTTTTGTAGCTTCCTCAAGTGTTGTTAAAAAATAAATGCTGTTGGAGAGAAGCTCTGCAAGTGACAATTTAAGGGAGATGATTAGAATATTTTTCTCTGGATGAAAAATTGTTGATTCTGCTCCTTACCCAGCCAGATATATATACATGCACAAATATATAATGATGACAAATCTTAAAATCAACCACCCTCAATCCAGGAAAATATGTATATAGCATAAATTTGTGGGAAGCATTCAATTGAGAATTGTTTATAAGTAAGTGCAGTCCATCTTACGGACATGTTTATAGTGTTTAAGTTGCACTTGTTCATTTTATGGCCCTGGAAAGATGGATTTGTATCAGCGAAACCATTCATACACACACACACACACACACACACAGAGGAAGGGAGGGAGAGAGAAAGAAGTAATGAATTCTCAAAGATACTCAGCCATTATGTTTTCTGATTCTCAGCGATAAAGAATATAATTGACTATTTAGGTCTTATTTGTTTATTGTATTGATCTCTGTCCCCCCAGTGTAGATCAACATGGCATCCCATGCTTAGTGTTGAGGGGAAATAGTTGTTTAATGTATATTTTGCCTTTCTGTACACTTTTACCCAACTTCACAGGCCAAACTCAAGCCCTCGGCCTGGTGACTTCCATTATAGAAAAGGGACTTGAGCATTTTCCGGCAGACAGCTGCCCCCCATGTTTGCCTTGTCTGAGACAACTGCTCAGGACTTTGTTGGTCAGCATTATTGCCCTCTTATTTACATGTTGATAAAGGAGGGAAGATTTGTCACAGGAAGCTTGAATGCTCTTAATCTTTGTATTTAAACCTAAATTCATGGAAAATCTCAAGTATGAAGAACTTAGAGATCTCTGTACATTTCCCTGAAAATTTGTGTTAGCATTTTACATAGAATATATGTCATGTTTTTATTACAGTTAAGAAGTCACACTATCATGACTAATTTGAATAGCTTTGATTCAGATGAACCTCAGAGAAATCACCAGGACACAGAACTGTGTGAAAGTCTCCAGAAGGCCTTTTCCCTCACCTTGACTGATCTGGGTCATGCCAAATTCTTACCTGATTTAGAAAGTAAAATCTCAAGTACGGTAGATTCTCCTTAAACATTTGTCTCTACAATTAGAATTCAATCACCTCCATTCCAGTGAGTACCAAAAGCAGAAGGCTTAAAATCATGGAGAGTAGAATGACACATAATACTACTTATAATGCCAATTATGTAAAGTGCTGCCCACAGAAGAACTGTGGTGGGAACCCCACGCTGGAGACTGAGCAGGAGACACCCTGCATTTGTACAGAGAGGTGTGTGGCTCAGGAACCATTCAAAAGATCTATAAATAAGCATTGCTTCTGTGCTGACAATTTGTATAGAACGTGAGAGTTTTAAGACCCTGGCTGCTAGGCTTAGACATGCAGCACAGGGCTGGCCTGGGAAGGCCCTGAAGATCTTGCTAAGAGCTTCGGCCTTGGGAGGGTGGTGAGGCATGACTACTTCTGATCTGTGAGTTTTGACCTTCCCAGTGGCCTCTGAATGTGCTAGAGTCACGGGTTCCTCAGAGAAACAGATGGTGCTCCTCAGGTGTCATGGTTTGAGAACCACGTGTTCAGACAGTGAGCTGAAATACTGATGGCAAAGTCATTGAGATCTGTATTTGATATTATCAAAATATCAACATATGTGGGCTGGGAATTTAGCTTAGTGGCAGTGTGCCTGCCTTGCAAGTGCAAGATCCTGAGTTCAATCCCCGGCAGCGGAGAAAAAAAAATAAATGAAGATGTGAGGAAGGAACATGAAAGTCACTGTCTGCAATGTGCACGTAATGGTCATCATTCAGCATTTTTAAGAACTTACCCATTCACTGTGTCCATAGTTGCAGAGTCCCTTCTGCCTCACTAATGATAAAGACTCCTGGAGGCACTGAGTGATGCATGGACAGAGACTCTTTTGGTATCTTAATTGAGCTCATTAAGCCTGATTTGAGGGAATGCATATATTACAAAGCTTTGGATGGGCTTAGTCCTTTCCAAATTGGTCCATCTTTCTGTCCCCGTCCTCCTCCCCCTACACACAATAAGAATACCACTTGCTGATGTGAGCACCAGTGATTTAACAAGAAAGCCACAGGGCTTTTGCAGGAGGCACCTGTATGTGAAGATTTGGGCATCTTCTTGCTCTCATGTTATCTTATTCCCAGATATCTTTGATTCTTAATGCCCAGGAAATCACTTGGCTGCACTGTGTCCTTCCTAGCATTTGTTGGAGAAGTGGGCGTTCTTTGTGAAGGCCACTGTGGGAAGGAAGAGTGACCCCTCAGGTCGTGAGACAGATATGAGGCAGGCTGGCGATGGCCTCTTGCTATTCAGAAATTTCAAAGATGGTTCAACATTAAACAGCGATGAAACCAACAAAGAGGAAGAAACTGCCCCACAAGTGTGAAAAGAAGAAAAGCTGAAATGTGTTTATGACAAGCCCATCTCGGGTTCGCTCTTCCAGTTGCCTGAATGCAGCACTTGAAATGTGCCCCGTGCTGTGTGAAGGATGAAAAGCCTGGAACGCACACCATTGTGGGAGTGAGAGAGAAGCAAGACCGTGTTCCAGAATGATGAGTGCTGAGTACAGAACACTCAGGGAAAGAGGCAAAAATGGTGTCAGGTGGGGGTCAGAGGGATGCAGTTTTAGGACATTTCAGAAAGCATCACTAAGGAAATAACTTTGAGCAAAGGTTGAAGCCAGGGGACTAGTCATGTGGAAACCTGGAAATGAGTATTTGTATAAGAGGACAAAGTGCGTACAACACTCTCGCAGCCAGCCTTGCAATGTTCTCCTCTGATGTGTTGTGCAGAAGCAAGGAAGGCAGACAATTGGGGAGAGTGGTTGGAAATGAGGCCAGGGACGAGGTCAGTTCCACAGAGATAGATGTATGTCATTGAACCCAAGTGAAGTAGGTTCCCTTGGGAAGGTATGTAGTCCTAAGTGGCAGCAGCCTCATCTGATTTAATTTTTAACAAGAGCATTTTGGCCCCTGTGTTAAGAAACAAAGGAAACTATGGAAAGAGGGGCAAGTGCACAAGTAAACAAATCCGCAAGGACAGTGTTAAAGAGAAGCTAGGCAGATGCAACAGTGCTTGAAAATGTCAACAGCAAATCTAACAAGAAGCAATTGGACTTGAACATTCTGGAGATTTGGTAGAAAGAATATGCTGACCAATTAGATGTGAGGTGTGAAAAGGGAATGTTAAAGTTGATACTACATTTTTGAATGTCCTTTACTTCCTGCCTACGGAGGGTGACAAGAGTGAGAGATACCATGTAAAGTGTGAGATGCATCCTAGATGTCTGAGTAAGCTACAGGAGAGAGAATGCTGGGCTCGGGGAGAGAGAGGAGCATCCTGAGAGTCACTACATATGAGTTTAAACTCTGATGGGATGAGGTCACTGAAGGAATGAGTGTGAGGAGAAATTAACACATGTGCAAGGATGAAGCCCTTGAGCTTTTGATGCTTGCAGGTCAGGGAATGAGAAATCTCAGAAATGAGGATGAGAACAGTGACCTGGAAGCCAAGTGAGAGGATGCTGGGAGGAGCAGAGGATTATCAGTATTCCTCCTAAGGGCCAGTATGTCAGATGCTTCCCAAGGGCCAGTAATTCAAGTCCAAGACTTAGCCAGTGTACTTAGCAAGTGTAATTAGGGTGCGATGGTGAATTGATTGGGCCACTCCACTTCAGGAGCTAACAGGAAGAAACTGATGATTTCATGAAGCTTTTTAAAGAAGTTTTGTTTTAAAGGGAATGAAAAAATGGAGTAACTAGAGGAGAAAGGGAATCAAGATAAGAGCTGAAGACAACAGAAATAACCCATCTAGTGCTCACAGGAAGAACAGAGTAGAGGAAATATGTGAAAATGATGGAAAGAGAAGACAGAATTCCCTATAATGTCTGCTGGAGGAGTCGGACATAAGCAGTGGTACCTCTGCCTATGAACAAGAGACACGGTGACATCAGAGCAGCTGATGAAGACAAGTAGGCATAGTCAGTCCTGTGTGAAGTGTTCTTCTGTGTTTCCCATCATCTTGAGTCCCCTGGGAGTCAGCTTTCCTTTGGGCACAAGTGAAGGGCATGTTCCTGGCAGGGGATGGAGGTCTCAGGTATCTTGCTGATGACTGACCGGGAGTCCAAAACATACCATGGAAAGTGTAAGAGGAGGGATGAGAGCCACAGGCACGGGGGTCTGGATGACACAGGAGTCCCTGCCTTGGTGGGGCCTTGCTGTGTTATCCTGACTCAACAGAGCAGCCTCCCCCAGGAGGGAGGCCCCTGCATCTGTCTATGCTCTGTCACCAATAAGGTTCCATTACTTGTCAGCCCCACTTCCCTTCCAGGGCTCTGTCGGACATGTAGTTGGTGTCCAGCTCAGGCTGGGCATTGTTGTGTACTGACTCCTAGGAGATCTGGTCTCTGTGCCTCCACGGGGTGTGATGAAGGGCACTGGAGAGGATCCTCTGCACCCCCAGCTTTTGCCTAGAGAACTGATTGCTGCTACAGAGGACCTGCACTTGGTCACCTAATGATTTTCTGTACATACGTTCTTTTTTTTTTTGGTGATAGAAATACTTTTCAAGGAAACTCGTAAGAAAACCCCTACAATTAAGAAGTGATTGTAGGAAATGAATATAGGGCAACAATGATGAAAATAAAGTGTGTGTCTTTGTATAACCCCCAAATATCTCATCACTGCTTTGGGAAGTGCACGAACCACGTGATGCTCCCTCCCCGTGAAGCTACCCAAGAGGTTTCCCACAGTTGCTGCTCTTTCCCTACAAGCTACAATGTCTGGCTGCTCTACTGTGTTTACAGGACATTTCTGTCATGTTCAAGTTACAATTTCCCCATTGGCACCATGGCCCATGCAAAGGCCGTGGGGTAGGAGAATGTGCTCAGGGAGTGCAGAGGAGTGGAGACATCTGGGTGTGAGGCCCCTGCAGGCAACGAGGGGCAGGTTAAAAGTTGGAGTGTGTTTTCCAAGATCAAAGTGAAACTTCTGAAGGTCATCCAGGAGGGAAGTGGAGTGATCAGACTAGAGCTTTCAAAAGGCTTCCTGACAGTTGTACTGAAAAAAGACTTGAGGAAAGGGGAGGATGTAGACCTGGGAGCTAGGTGAGCACTGGGGAAAACCCGAGTAAGGCCTAATGGGCTAGAGTAAGAGGACGGTGAAGGCAAGCATGGAAAGGTAGAGCTCCAAGAAATGCTGGGGCGCAAAAGGAGCCAGACCCATGTCTACTTGGATACTGAGGAATGGGAGATGAGGGGTGGCCTTGTCATCCTGGCCTGCATGGCACGGATGTTGATGGTGACAGTACCTTGGGATGCTGAGGTGAGACAAGTGTTAAATACCACAGTTTTAGACAAGTCAGATGGGAAGTCTGTGTGACACCCTGAGAATCCTGGTTCCAAGTTGGATCTGTGGATCTGGAGACCAAGAGAAGGGAGAGAAGTAGGGCCAGGAGTTCCCGAGCCAGGAGCCTGTGCTGCAGGTGTAGTTGTCCAGGCAGACACGCCGCCCTCTTATGCTCAACACTGCGGTCAGCGGATGGGCTACCCAGCTTTCACCACCGGATGTCTTGCGGATGACTGTCCTTGCATCTGGATGTTCCACCTGCATGTTACCCTTGTCATCACGGAGATACAGTGTGATTGTTTCCCTCTTCTTTTTATCCTTCCTGTCCCCATCCTCCTTTTTTCTCTGATCCCTCACTCTCGTTCTCCCCCTTCCTGGCCCACCCTGGTGGCCTCTGGTGACAAACACCTGACCTCTTGCACAGTCACAGCACTGAACTGGAAAGGCTGTGCTGTAAATGTCCTTCCTGCAGCCCAGGTGGAGTTTTGGGACACTCCCTGTCACCATTTCGGAGGTGACCATCTGCCTCTAACAAAGGCACATGCTGTTTTTAAGAAGATTCAGTGGCTAGCACTACACATTTCATAGAGTGCAATTATTGTTTATAAGTCATATTTATGCAGCTAGATTAATGTTTTTAATTCTGGAGAGATTTTACATGCAAATCACTTTTAATTTAATTTTTTAAATTATATTTTTAAATTTTGTTACTTTTTCCTCTAATTAATGCTGACTTATTTTTGCTTCCCTGGTTAATAGATTACTGTCCTAGATGAGACATGGACTGTATTCAGGCGTTATAGTCGTTTCCGAGAAATGCATAAAACATTGAAGTTAAAGTATGCAGAGGTAAGTTATGAAATCATTATCTCTAATTAAGGGCATTCATTTTATAAAGTAAATGAACTGATTGCATTAGCAATGTTCCCCCTCCCTCCCTTTTCTTTCTCAGTGTTAGCTTGTATCACTATTTCGTTCATTATCAAAAATAACCCTTTAATTTTTTTCCTTTGTTCTATGTCTAGTCCAGAGAATTTAAAGCTTTTCTGAACTCAAAATCTCAGACATAATAGTAAATAATATTTGTCCTTTTCATAAGTTTTATGATTAATTCTGCATTAATATTGTAATCAATTTACAGTTTATCTCCTATAAGACCTGTTAAAATAATAATAGATTTTTTAGTATAAAACTTCCTTTGGCTCTTACAAGACACATTTATGCTTAGACACCACTTAATGCAAACTCAAATCATAAGTTAGCTTGCCCTTGGCTGTGGAAAGGGGGAAATTTGGCAACAGGGGCTGTCAGGCAGGAAGACCTATTTTATAGCCACGGTCTGTTGCTGAGTTGGTCATCTTTCCTCTTTGGACAAGCATTGGCTTCCAAAACGACTTGCAGGAAGGAAAAGGATTCCTAGTGTGGATGTCTGTTTTCCAAGTGAATGTGTTGGTGATGATTTTCCCCTCAGCCCGAGGTAGGTCCAGCACTTGGTTTGAATGGACAGGAAATTACTCAGCTGTCACTGTCTTCTTTCCCAGGCACTACTTTTCAGCACAATATTTATACTTTCTTTTGACATCTTAAAAAATGTCAGAAATGTGCCCTTAATTGATTCACATTAAATAAATAATGTTTCGTGAACATCGCTATAGTTTCTGCTCTGGCTAATTGGGTGTACAGTAAAAAAGAGAAACATTGTTTTGTAAATACAATGGCTTCTTAATGTGTAGAAGAACTTTGCATCCAGGTAGAATTAATCTGGCTCTGAAAGCTGTCATCCAGCCCTCCTCTCAGTTCTCTGAAAACTGAACAAGCTTCAGGTATGTCAGAGTCAGTGCTCCAGGTGGACCTCGGTTCCAGAAATCACCACATCAAGTTCAACAAGTTTGTTTCTGTAGTTTACCTTCCATGTCCCAAATCAAGATAGACAATAAAAGGTGGACGTAGTGTATACAAACAAATGGCACAGAGAAGCAAGATAGTTTTCAAAATGAGCTTTTCAGTTCATTAATTACTTGGTTATGAGTTAGCACATCAGTCCTTTAATAATATATAGACTACCTATGTTTATAGCAGCTCAGTTTGTGATTGCTAAATCTTGGAAACAACCCAAATGTTCATCAACTGGAGACTGGATAAACAAGCTGTGGTACTTCTATAGAATGGCGTATTACTCTGCGATAAAAAATGATAAGTTTGAATCATTTATACTTAAATGGACATACCTTGAGGATATCCTCATAAGTGAAATAAATAGGTCAAAGATAGGTAAATATCGCATCTTTTCTCTGATATGAGAAAATAAAGATGTAAATGAGTTCTAGAATTGTATGTAATATATTGTGAAATAGAAAATACTCAAAGTGAAATAGGGTGAAGGGGGAAAATAATGAGATTGTAACAAAAAAGAAAGAAAACAAAGTTTATGTATATAGGGAGTGGGGTGGTAGGGTGGGTAGGGCTATAGGAAAAAATGAGAATTAAGTTGTGTCATATACTGGTACAAATTCTCATTGTTGAGGGCAATCATGATGTGTATATGTAATGTACCAATAAAGATTTCAATAAAAAATAATATATAGACTACATATTGTATTAACATCACTGAATTTTCACAGTAACAGAAGAGATAGTTATTTGAAAGTTATTATTTGCTAATATGAAAGGAAAGGATGCAAACTTTATACAGACATTCAACTTTTTAATTATAAGTACTTCTTACAAGTTCCTGTATTAGTTTAACCCATCCCGTGTAGGAATATTTTTAAGTTTCAATAAAACAACAGTGGAAAGAATAAAAGTTTCTCTTGTACATCTGAAATTCATATATATAGAGACTAGTAATAAGCATAGTAGTATATTTAAAAGTGATCATGTCATTAAAAGTAAGTTACATGCTTTTTATGAAAAAATATCAACAAAGAGAATTGAGGTGGACAATGTTGAATGTTAGTATAGAGTCATTCAGTGTTGAACTCCCTAATATGATGGCTTTCTAGTTAAATGTGAGCTAAGAGGTATGTAAAAGAGTTTAGGAAGAATTGCTACATGAATGTTTTTAAAGAGAACTTCAGACAAATACAACATAAATGGTCTTATATATTAGAAGAAAACTTACCTCCAATTGCCACGAGTGGTGACACACACCTGTAGTCCCAGCACTTGGAAGGCTGAAGCAGGAGAGTCACTGAATCTCAAACCAGCCTGGGCTAGATGATGAGTTCAAAGCCAGCCTGAACTACAGTCTGTCCCCTCAAAATAAAAATAACCTACCCATAAATAGGAATGATGTGAACTTGTAAATCAGAGTGGTTGCCTGGTAAGAGGAAAAGTTAATAAACAGTTTATCACATATGAAAATCCTTCCAAGAATAAGAAAACATGCTTCATTGTAAGCAGGTTTTAAAAATTTGAGTGATCTCCAAATGGAGAAAATCAAACAATTCATTTATTGCTTCATGAATATGTGTTGAGGAATTCTGTATGACTGATACAGTTGTGAACAAGACAGCTGCCTTCTATCCTGTCATGTGGTACAAAGAATTAACAGTAAAATTAAGACAATTTCAGATAGTACAAAGTTCCTAGAGTGAACCAGAAAAGGTACTGATTGTGCAGCATCAATGCTGGGCATTGTGCTGCTGTCAGTGGGCAGACTGAGCAGACCTCTCTAAGGGAGGGGGTTTGAGCTCGGACCTGACTGTTGAGACAGCACAGACATGAAAATGGAAGGTGAACATTGAGGCAAACGCTGAGGCCCACAATGGAACCAAGAGAGTTCTTCGAAGAGAAGTACTCAGAAGAACAGCGGGAAGGAAGGCAGACTGCTTGGCTAGGTTTGGACCTTGAACTGCTTCTTAGTGTGTGGGGAGCCATTGGACAGTGTCATGGTGTTGAAGTGGTCCACTCTGTACTTCTAAAAGGCCATTTTAATGGCTACAGGAAGAATGGATTATTGGGGTGGTGGAAAGCTCAAATCTGAAGTACTTAGACTTACATATTTGAATCCTTTTAAACACCTGGTAGGAAATCTCAAGAAAAATCAACACTATAAGCCTACATTTTACAAGATAAAGATATTATGAACCTTCTTTTAGAAAGAAAAATCATTGTTTATCAACAGGGAGAAAATTTCTTTTGTTTTTGTTTCAATTTGTAGTTAAGTTTCAGTGTCCAAACCATTATATTCATGATTTGTTCATGGGGACCCCCTTTTGTACAGACAGACTCAAAATTGGAATTGTAACTGAGAGAAGAAATTCCTTTTCCATGTTGACTTCAACTTTGTGACTAATTACTTTTATCCTAAGCTCAATAAAACAGTATGACAGAAAAACCTAAGATCCATGAATGCATGTATGTCAAAGAGATGTGGGCAGTGATTTATAGCCATGTGGAAGCCTCCTAAAGTAAGCAATTGATGTCACAAGGAAAGCTAGGCTGGTCAAAAACCCTGAGGAAACTGGGCTTCAGTTCGCACCGCTAGTATTTCCCCCGGTGTGGTCTCTGCACCTGCATGGGTCTGGTGCCATGCTGTGCACTTTCTGGGGTCTCCTGTAGATGGCACTGTGAGCATAGGCACTGTTACCAGTTGAGCATGGGCACTGTTACCAGTTGAGCATGCGCCCATGAACAGCTTGCTTTGGGTTGAACAAGGAATGAAGGAAACCCAATGTAGAAAGCCAGGCAGTTTCATTCCCTGCCTTATATCTAAAACAATAATAGTACCAAATTAGGATTTTTTAAAGTCTCTAAAGACAAGAGTATATCATCTGGATCTAAATGAATCTTATTTTGGTCCAAGGAGAATAGCCTTATCTGTTGTACATTTTCAGGTGTGTACTTCCTGTGAACTTGGATTTTCTTTTGTGCAGCTCAGCCTCAGGGCTGAGAAGTGCATGTTGGGACTTGAGATCAATATGTTTATTAGGTATTTGTCAAGTATTACTGCTATCTTTATTGCTCATATTACAATCATCTCTGTATATGATAATACCCTTGAAATGATCATCTCCCTGTAAATGGTCTATTTCACCTGAAAACATCCTAGAAATCACTTAACTTGTTAAAGGATAACTTCAGGAAAGCCAAAGGCCTCTGTGAAACCATCATGGGAACTTCTTCTCATGGCAGCTGCTTCTTAGTCGAGTGGGACTGTGTTTTATTTCTCTTGCTCCTTCGCCAGTTTGGAGCTATTATTTTTATGGAAGTAGAAACCATTTTCATCATTGCGAGGATAACAAAATGTTGATGATTTTTAAACTGTATGTATTAGATTTACCTAGTTATACAAACCTCCAAAATTTTTACATTAGTTTGAAAAAAAAAATTTGAAGAGCACATTGGAACTCAAAATGTTCAGAATCTGTAATGCTTGCCAAGGTAGAGAATCTTTTTAATCACAACCTATACTGTTTTGGAACTTTGTCTAAAATTGTATCTTGTTCCCTCACGTTTCCTTATGGAGTCTAAACACATTCTACTGGGGAATATACTCTAAAAGTAGTTTGATGCTACAATCTCCTGCGTGGAGACTTTTTTTTTAATGATCTTTTTCCCTAAATAATAAATATATGTTCATAATAAAAGTTCGACATTAAAGGTGTGTGTGTGTGTGTGTGTGTGCGCACGCGCGCGCACATGTGTGACCAATGTGGTCTTATAACGAGGCTGACATAGCCCTTGTCAGGCTTCAGAATCCTGCTGGACATTTGGGTACTTTCCAGATTCTTATGACTACTTTTTGAACATTCTTGAATCTTGAATTGTGTATCTTCTGATCCCCACATAAGACTTTTTCTGTGAGGAAATTTGATAATTATTCAGATGTCTTTAAAAACATTTTAGCCTTTGGAAAGCTCTCAGTCTAGTTTAACCTAAATTCTTAATCCATATTTCTTATAAATGGTGATAGAGGCAGTGAGAGGGTTGATATAATTATGAAATGAGGAAAGAATACATAGAAGTTGGGGAGGCTGATCACCCCAAAGACCATCCTTGCTGGGAAAAGGTTGTAGGAACTCCTTACCCATACCCTGCTGAAGTTGCTTGTGGTCCTGGGGTTGGTAGTTTCCGACAAAGTCTGAAGAAGCATGTGCTGGTCAGCTGAGGGCCCTGCAGGGTTTTCCTTGTCTGTGCACGGTGAGCCAATTAAAACAGCAAGCAGCTATTGATCACTAGATGGATGTCTCTGAAGAGAACAGGAGCTTGGGGTAATACAAGCAAAATGAACTAATGAGATGAAAAGACAAGAAGCCCCTCAGTTCTAGGAATTACCTGGAGTGGGGGTTGAGGGCAGGGTAAGAGCAGAAAAATTTGTTTGCATGGTACACTATGAATTTTTGAAGGAAAAAGGAAATCTTAGGCTAGTGCTGCCCAAGAACCAGTTAGCTACCCGCGGTCTCAGGTCACATGTGAGTTCAGTGCCAGTTGCTTCTCGGAGACAATGTTGGAGCAGGAGGCGTTCTTCCCGCTGGAGTGTTGCCATCACTCCAGTGCTTCAGATTGTTTATTTATATTTGTTCATTGTCTTTAGTCTTAGCAGTTTCTTCTGGATTCCAAATAGGTTCCCCTTTTGTTCTGATTTAACTTGTCCTCTTGATATACTGACAGATACCACACAAGATAATAGCTCCTTCTGGTCCTCCTCTTCACCCTCTTCATTGACCTGTGTGGAATCCTAATCACATTCAGTGTTTTCAGGTTCCACATCTGTGTAATGATGATGTCCCAGCTAGTTTGTTAAAGATTGTGAGTGCCTTAGACCAAATGTGTTACTGAAAGCAGCTAGGAGGGGCCGTGCAGCATCTGCCAGAGAGCATGCCTTTGAAATTTTATCATGCAAAATATTTCTGTATGAAAAGCATGCATTTTTTACTCTATTAAAATTTGTGTAAGCCTTTTAAATATCAATCCATTTACTTTCTCCTGAACAAAGCCCTGTTAAGTGTTTCGTTTCTCTGGAGGAGGTAGATTGACTATTGATGTCTTGAATCCGTGGAGTTTACCAGCCGATCCAGATCACCACTTGACAGTCCTTTTACACAGAAACATAGCTCATCAAGAAGCTGCAAAACAAAGCTTTGAACATCGTAGCCCTTTCCCATTTTTGAATGCGTAGTGGAGACCTAGTGCCCCTCCGTGTTAGGTGACTGTTTAGAGGGTTCTGAATGTGTTTGATAAAGTAGTGTTACAGAGGGCCCGGAAGTCAGAGGCACGAGAGGAGCTGCCTCTTCTTGGAGGATCAGATATGCCCAAGATGCCTGGTTTTGTAAAGGACTTTATTTTGGTCCATATAACAGGGAGTCCTCCTTTCCAAGAGCTAGAGCTTCATGGAGAATGCCATGAATTGAGGGTGTATACCCTTCCAGAATTCTCATGTCAAATTCAACCCCCAGTTTGTTGCTATCAATTTACCACCCAGAGGAGATTGCCCATCAGGGCAGAGCCCTGAGGCTGGAGCCTGAGGTAGCTTAGCTGCACCCTGCCCCTACCCCGCCACCATGCGAGGACACAGAACAGGCCCTTGGCTGACACTGACTATACTTGCTCTTATTTGGACCTCTTAGCTTCTAAAACTGTGAGCAAATTTCTGCTGTTCCTAAATCACCCAGACTGAAGTATTTTGTTTTAGCAGCAGAAATAGACTACAATAGTTACTTTACCTCTCCGGAGAATCACTTCAGAGTAAGCGTGGTTCAGTAGTGGAATTGAACGTTAAGGGCCTTTTTTAAAGTGTTCTCGGGTAGAAAGGGTTCCGAAGCAAGTTGTCTATCTTCCTACAGAAGGAAAGATGAACAGTGACATTGGGATGTTTTATACCTTAAAATATACAGTAAAATCTAGTGCCACAGGAACCCTTCATGCCTGTGCTTGGGGAGCGGATAAGTTGCTGGGAATAGGCCACACTGCGTGTGTACATCATAACTAAGTCATCGTGGTTCACAAAAGAAATCCACAAGTCAACAGAGACGGGGCGGGGGGGGTCTAGCAGGATCAGCCTCATTCAGAAGCCTTAGGAGGCTCCCTTGTTCCTGCAAAGCTGAGTGCAAAAACTATCCTGAAGGCCTTTGAGACAAAGGGAAAGATTCTGTGTGAGCGTATGTTCTATTTCACCTGTGGAGTCTCTGGGTGTCCGGTGCATACCGATGGGAGGGAAGGAAGTGGTCAATTACTTCATTTATATGTGGACTCTTGGTTTGTACTGATAGAACCATTTCTCCCCTGCTTTGCTTTCCAAGTGATTTCTCCAAAGCAGCTGCAAAGGAAGACTAGAAACTAGTTATTGGCCTTATATCTGTCTTCCAAAGTTATTCACTGCCCACCATTCTCAGTAGTTTTAAAACTATCTCTACATATAAAATAAAAATTGCAGATCTACTCTCTACTGAACTGATTGCACTACTGGGAACCTCCAGTGAGCCTTAGATAAATTCATTTGCACCAAGATCTCAAACTCCTCAAATTGCTAAACAGCAAGCAGATATGCAGGCCAACTGTGAAGGCTGCCGGCTTTCTGACCTGTATGTTATCAGGTGCCCAGTTCTCTCCCTGAGTGGTTTGTTTCACATTCTCTCCAGTTGGCAGATAAACAGTGTTTAAATCACCACTTTCAAGTGTCAGGACAGGAGCAGAGAAAATCTGAGTTACCTGAGGAATATTTCCAAAATACATGAACTCAGGCCCTAAAGTAGGAAATTCTGCTCTAGCCAATCTGGTAATAGGGGTCTGGTAGTAGGTAGTTGGAGAAAAGCATCCCCCAAATGATGCTGTTTGGACCACTGATTAAGATACTGCCTCTCCTTGCTTTCGTATCCATCTTGGGAACATTAGTGATTTTTCTTTATTACATATTGTTCAATCTAAAATGTGGTATCCAATTATAAATAATCTTGGCTCTTATAAACTTTAATGACAGACTGTTTGAGACATGAAAAATGGAGAGAAAATCTTGCCCTTTTGATCACCAAAGATGTGGACATGGTTCCCACTTTCCTCTCCAAGGAGAAGGAAGTAGGTATGGGACTTTTTGCACTTTGGGCAGTGTTCACATGCCAAGGGGACTTCACTGAGTAGTCCAGTCTTGCAATTTTTGTTTGCTTCAGACTAAGTCTCACTATGCAATCCAGGCTAGCCTTAAATTTGCTTTGTATCAACTCAGGAGTGCTGAGATGATGGGCACGTGGTACCACGCCCACCATAGCTTTTCCTGTTAGAAATGAGGTACCAGGTACTCAGAGAATTTTATTCAAATTCATACCAAAACCTAGGACTGGGCAAAGTTCATGTCTCCTGATTGCTGGTCTCATTTTCTTTGTGCAAGGATCTCTTTCTCCATGACTTTGTTCATTCTAGAAGAGAAAATTTACAGAATGCTCTAGATGAGGCCAAGTAAAAGAAAATCTATTCCTCATAAAAATCTGTTACACACCAAGTCCCCATGGATGCTAACTAGGCATCCAGAAATGGTGTTCCTTCTATTGAATGTCATTACAATGACACATTCCTGGCATATCTCAATCCCTGAAAGGAAAAATTAGCATCATAGTAAGATATGGAAAATACAAGCAGTTGAGTTAATTCTGCTGCATATTTATTTGTGAAAATGTAATGTTTAATATTCAGAGATCTGGATGTATTGCCTTCAAAATTGTCACCGCACACATGAATATTCTTAGCTCTATCTCTGCCAGCTCATGCCCGAATGAAATCGGCCCTAGCTTTGGGAAGAAAGAGACTTTATGTGGAAAAGCTACAGTCTTAATGCCAAATATCACTAGAAGTTGATGCAGCTCTAACTATATTCTCCAGTGAGATTTTATATCTCAGTGATCTGAGTTCAGGACTTCAGTGACAAGAGGACAGTGGTGTCTATTAGTGCTATGTTCCAATCATATTTGTTGCTGATGTACATGCTCCATTGACAAAGAAGTGAGCCTCTTTCCTTTCCTTCCCTCAGTTGGTGTCAGGAGCTACACACACAGCAGGTGCTCACAAGCTTAAATTACCCTGTCAAGGGTCTGAAGGTAGCACATTGTGCCTTAACCTACCCAGGTTGTCCTGAAGGCTTGGCCTCATCTAGAGCACTAACAAATCAAACTTGCGAGAGAATTGCTTATTTGTTTGTGAGTGTATTTCTCCATGGCAGCTGTTCTTATAAAGCTTTGGGAGCTGCTGTTAATTTTGAATAGTCATGAAAGCTTCCACCTAGTCAGCCATGAGAATTATGGCAGGCTTCTGATGAGTTTTCATTGTTTGCATTTCTCAAAAGCTAGAGTAGCTGAAATTTATAGCCACAAACCTGTAGAGTGCAGATGTTTCAATAACTGCCAGTTATGTATAGGTTCACCTGCTTAAAGGTTATAGCTGATTTAACCAATTAGAGTGCTGCATTAATTTTTTTCCACCTAATCCTTAAAAATTGAGTACTACTATAGTTTGGTAGCCACGTGTTACAAAAGGAAAGAAAATGATTAGCAAATGAGGAATGGCAATGAAGTACACATTTATCAAGAATTAGGACAACTCAGACCTTTTCCTTGCATTAATAGAAACTTAGTTTTCTTTCAGTGACTTGTAATCCAGTTTTAGCTGCTCACTTGTTAGAAATCATAAAAGATAAGCAAGGTTTTTTATTACTCATTTTAATTTCTTGTCTGTATTTTAGGATGCCATTATTTATATGCAAAGTAGCATCAATGACATTTATCAAAACCTAATGCTGTCTGTTGCCTCTCCAACCCCCACCAAGGTCTGGCTAACCTTAAAAGTGAACTTGTCCAAGAGCAGAAAGCTTTTAATGAAAGCAAATTTTTCCATTCCATTTAATTTGTCTTTTTGACGGCAGCAGGCTGGCCAACCTATCTTATTTTAATATAATAAACATTGAAGTCAGGATTCAAGCTCAGTGGCTGTTAGAAGAAAATTGGGCTGTGTCAGTTCCCTGAGAAGCAGAGAAAAATCAGTTTGTAAGTGAAATCTTTATTTTGCCTGGGATCACTGAGAAATATTGTAATATCACAAGCAAGTGCTGTGACTATTTCTAATACGTACACATGTAGAAGCTAGCTAATTTGCTAGATTGATGGGTCAGTGCTTGGTGCTTCAGTTTTATCAAAGTTGAGATGTACGTAACTACAGAATATGTCTGTACTAGTTTTAAGTGTCTGTACTAGTTTTAAGTATTAAGTATCTTACTTTGTTGATAATTCTTCATTCAAGTCTATTTTAAACCTAAAACTTTCAGATCTATTGGTTGAACATCTAAAATAAAGTTTATAACCTTAATTTTTACATTCTACATGTACTAAGGAAGAGAAAGATTGCATAGGAAATTGGAAGACCTGAAAATTACTTCCTTGATTTTTCTAATGGCTTTCTTTTGGTTGTTTTGTCTCTAGAATATGTTTTATTACTAAATTACAGAACAAGTTCGTCTTTATGCTTCTCTTGAACAACAACAAAAAACCCTGCACTATTTTAATCCTCATTTGTTTGCTTCCTGTGTTTATTCTACATAATCAGATTTCATAGTTATGCAAAGTAGGCCATAGGATTGTTGTTAGAATTTCTCCCAGCACCCTCAGGGTTTATCATATCTTCCACAAATATCCAATTTATTTGACCTCAGTCGTCATTTTTTACTTTAATATACAGTTTTCCCATAAGAGCTCAAATGTTTCTGCATCGTTTCCCACTGCAGCTCTGAGAATAATGGCTATAGCAGGAAAAGATGCCATTTTGAGGGTTTTCTCATGAATACTGCATCCACATTATGTCTACCCTTTTTCTTTCTGGTCACCTCTTGAAAAGTGACTGGTTTCATTATCATTCTGTTGGGCTTCATTTTTCCTTTACACATCTGAGTCTCCCTCCAAAAGAGAATGCTATGAAGATTTTACAGGAAGCAAGATACACTCCTCAAGAGCGATACAGGAGAGCCAAGGTAATAGGTAAAATATATCCATGGTATCTCAAGTACTACTTGTAACTTAGCATTGAGAGATTTTAATCACCAGACCTGAGTTACAGAGTTGCAGAGCTCCAGAAACTTAGACATCTTAGTTCCGTCCCTTCACTTTTAACAGATGATGAAATTAGGAACTGGAATGGCTTTAGGCATTGCTTAACATTGTACAATGACTACTTACTGAGCTGAGACCAGAAATTTTGATTGCTCCAAATCGCAGGTTACTAAAATAAAAAGACATATGGTGTTAATTTAGCTGTTCCATTAAATTTGTAAAAAGAATAATAACTTTTTACTGTTTCCATAAAAGTGATGCATACCTTTTTAAATAAAAATTACACATAATACAAGGCAATACAAGAAAACAAGAGATTACCTGGAATCGTTCTCTAAACATAATTAATGATGCCACTTAATGAACATTACTTGAAGTATCTAAATGAATGGATGGAGATAAAAGGAGAAATACAAAGTTTGATAAAAGATTTAAAATGAGAGAATACACAAAAAAGAATGAAATAACTTTAAAACATTACTTTTCTTTGGGACATATTACTTAAGTACCAACGTTAATTTTACTTGAATTTAACACATAGAAAGAAAATGATAATGTAAAACTGAAAAAATAAATGCTCAGCTTAAAATTAAAGTTTCTTTGCCACAATATGCAAGATACATGTCTTTAAGGAAAAAATTATAAAAACATGAAAATGTTGAAGTCACTGGTTTGGATAATGTTACATTATCAGTT
>PVIR01012863.1:0-43565 GCA_004026965.1 Petromus typicus | reverse complement strand
AGGGGGAAAATAATGAGATTATAACAAAAAGAAAGGAAACAAAGTTTATGTATATGGGGGGTGGGGGTGGTAGGGTGAGTAGGGTTATGGGAAAAAATGAGAATTAAGTTGTGTCATATACTGGTACAAATTCTCATTGTTGAATGCACTCATAATGTATATATGCAATGTACCAATAAAGATTTCAATTAAAAAAAAAGATTACATATCATAAACGAGCAGGATTCTTTCCAGGTGTGCAGGTATGGTTCAACATACACAAACAACAAATGTAATGTGCCGTAACAACAGAGCCAGAGACAAAAACCACATGATCATCTCAACAGATGAAGAAAAAGTATTAGTCAAAGTCCAATGCCCATTCATAATAAAACCCCACCAAAAATTGGAATAGATAGTCTTTATCTCAATCTGATAAAAGCCAACTATTTTTTTTAAAGAGGAAATGATGGAGAAGATGGGATAAAAAGGATGCAGTGGGTTAGAGGAGGCAAGAGGGGAAGAAAGTAAAGGACTCACTCTATGTAAAAAATATAGAAAGAATCCAGTTGAGACACACTATCTCTCAATATAGGAGGTAAATTTTTTTTCATATTTTGCATAAAAGGCTTTAATAAATTATTAAACTCAACACAACAAAACCTCAGAACCTTAATAACAGAATGACAAAATAAAATGAAAATGCATCTCACAGAATTCTAGAAATTAAATAAAAACCTTGTTCCTTTATTATTCCAGGCTTCTAGATTGGTAAGCAAAAGTCAACTGAATTGGAAAGAAGTGGACAACTGTTGGTGAGGCCCAACCATGTTAGCTGTTGTAATAGGAGCTATGTAAATTTGACCAACAAAATCCCAAATTTACCAACACGAAGATGGAGAGCAAAATGTCATTCGTGTACTCTATCTCTACCTTGGCAAGGCTGTTATGAATGTTAAATGAGGTACTCTTTGTAATTTGCTAGGCACAACTGTAATTTGACAAGTAGCATCTATTATTTGGTTTTAGAAAAGTAAAATAACTCTGAAATTGTGAATGAGAATATAGTGTGGTGAACTATGGTCCCCTTTCATCAGGCTGTTCATAGAATATTATTTTGTAGATCTTACAAATCTACCACTTCTAATTGGCTTGAGATGATAGGAATAGTTGATTGATAAGACAAATACTCCATTTTGTTTGTTTGTTTTGTTTTTTTGAGACAGGGTCTCGTATTGTAGTTCAGGCTGGCCCTGAGCTCAGCCTCAAATTCACATCACAGCAATCCTTCTGCCCCTGCCTCCTGCATGCTGGGATTACAGGTGTGAGCCACTACACCTGACACTGTATGTCATACATATATACATACATACATACTGACAAAGTATGTGGTACTTATTGCTGCTGGGCCTGAGTCTCCACACCCAGTACTGTATGTGGTTACTGGGGATCTAACCCAGGCCCTTGCGCTTGCAAGACATGCGCCGGAACCACTGAGCTAAATCCCCAGGCCCACATACTCCATTTTTCTTCCATAGTCTGCATGTAGTGCTTACCCAATAAAAAATTCCTTACCTGCCTTTGTCAAGTAAACCCTTCCACTTTGGGCAACAAAAGTAATATCTGCAGTATGAAAACAATGATAAGTCTTCTTTATTATATCATCATGAAAGTCAGCTATTAATTTAAAAGTGTTGCCGCCATCCATTGATAGCCATACCTATGGGAAATAAAGAGATAATATCTTTCCAAAGAGCTTTCATGGACATTGAGTAATTGCCTACCAGCCTACTCTTTCTTCAGAAGATAAGTCATGTAGAATGATCTTTGCTGTACCTCCCGAACTTATCAGACATATGCACACATAAACATGCACAGACTTCTTGCCTGCTTGGTCTACCTTCAATAGTATTTCCAATCTGGAGTCTATTGTAGTGATTGTGGCAAAGTATCAGGGCTGTCCCCTATGCATGGTGAATGTATAAAAAAACAAAGTTATTTCTATCATCTCCCAAAATGGAGTTCCATTGTTCATGAAAGTATGGAATGTTGGTATTACAACTTGTTCTTTAGAGGTCCTTCCAGAGCCTTACAAAGTCATAGGAGGAACAATTTACACCTTTAGCAGAGTGTAAAATTTTATGTCACAGGCAATCATATGCATCGCTCTACTGAAGTAACTGTTATTAATGTCAACAATAAGCTCCTCAGGACATTGTTAGGAAGTTGCAGCTGATAGATTCTTTTTTTTTTTTTTTGAGACAGAGTCTTGTCTATAGTTCAGGCTGGCCTTGCGCTCACTATTAGCCCAGGCAAGTCTCAAACTGACAGCAATCCTCCTGCCTCTGCCTCCAGAGAGCTGGGATTACAGGTGTGAACCACCATGCCCAGCACTGTGGTATGTGGTACTGATTGCTGGTGGATAGGAGTCACCATGCCCAGCCTTGTTGTATGTGGTTACCAAGGATTGAACTGGGGACCTTGCACTTGCAAGGCAGGCACCAGAACCACTGCGCTAAATCCCCAGTCCCAGCAGATAGATTTTAATACCTAACAATGTGGCAGAACCATTACCACATCCAACAGGTCATAATTTGAAGGTGTTTGCCTGCTCTTGGTAAATCTCAGAGTCCACACCCATATTTTTCTCCTATGTGGTAATCTGGTCCTTGTAGGCCACTTTCAAAGCACTGAATATAATTAATAAGACTTCTATTGGTATTGCATTAATCACAAATATCTAAAATATATATAAAAATGTAAAGTGAACACTGAAGTTAAATACAGACCACAAACCTGTTGAATAATATAACAGCACTTTATTCCCAAACCCTTGAGTATTACTATGAGAACATTACCTTAGATTTTGTTTTGTAGACATACTTGCCTTCAAATGCATGAAGTATTCTTACTGTAGTTCATTTTCTCATCTAAGTGCATCAGTTCTACCAGTCTCACATTGGCTTTTATTATCAATCTGTTTCCACAAAAGTTGTTCTTATCCCTGAACTCATCATATTCAAATGTCAATCTCACTTCTTAGCTTTAACTTAAATTCCAAAATTTTAAAAATTCAGCTTTATATTTCCACAGTCAAAACACACATAAGTGAAAATTTAAGACATGTGACATACCAGCTGTGTTTCTGATTCACATACTTATTAACTATTAAGTTAAAAAACAGTAATTCCTTGTTCAACCATTAGTTTTCAAGTTAGGCCCTAAGAATTCTAGAACAGAAGACAAGGAAGCAGCAGTGATGAATAAAGGCATGCTCCTACACTTGTGGAAATTTAGAGTGAGGCACATGAGACGGAACTTGGAAAACTGTAAGCTTAGTAATGACATTTAGATAGTTGCCTGTTATAAAGCAACATGATCACAGAAGAAGGTAAATTGTATTCCTCATGATCGTGGTTTATACCTAGATGTTATTGCTGTTATCTAGAGGTCCCCCCAAAGCTTCATGCATTCATAGATGGGACTTTTCAGAGCTGACTGACGTAGGGGATGTGATACTAGGGTTAAGGGTATGTGGTAATGAATTAGTTTAATGATTGCTTTAGCATAATTCTGGATGTGGATAATGGAAGACCCACCCTGCGTGTGAGTGGGCCAATCAATAGGCTTGTAGCTTGGATGGAATATAAATGGAGAAAGTGAAGGCATGCTTGCTGCTTTGCTGTGGTCTGTTTCTTCTCTGCCATATCTCTATGCCATGCTGCCCTGCCTTAGAGCCTGCTGACTGGGGACTGACACCTCCACAAACTAAGCCAAAATAAACTCCTTAAATTGTGCATGTTGAGTATTTTGTCCCCACAATGAGAGTAGTAACTAAGACACTCATAGAAGACACTTAAACTTCAAAGGACAAAGGAGAAATGAAAGGTTCTAAAAAGTGGGTATAAAAACTAAAAAAGAAGGGAGCTTCACACAGACCTACGAAGACAGGATCACCTAAACAAATCTCTAAATAGTGCAAAGAATCAGGACTTCAGGCCAAGAAATTACCAAGGAGATTAAAATAAAAGGACTGTTTTTATTTTAGCACAGAAAATGTTTGCAAATCACAAGTACAGGCTAAGTTAGAAATTAAATAAATGATAAGAGGGACTGAGTAAGGACTGGGTTTGAAGAAATAATGGAGTATAGGTACAACAACTTGTTCTCAATAATTTCTGATTGGCCCTGTTAGTTACTCTGTTTTGAATGAATTTAGAGTGGTGCGAAAGGTTTTCCTAGACATTGGACTGTATGTGTTTGTTACCTAGCGGGCTTTTCAAGGAGTCATCAGTGAGGGATAAATCTTTTGAGTTAGCAAGTCAGTAAAAATTGTAGGGTTGGAAACTGTCAAAATCTGCGGTCTTGTAAATATACTTTGTCCTATCAACATTTTGGAATTTAAAAACTGAAAAACCTGTGTGATCTGTGAGGTAAAACTGCAGCTGTTAGGGGCTGGGGATATAGCTTGGTGGTTCCGGCGCCTGTCTTGCAAGCGCAAGGACCCAGGTTCGATCCCTGGTAACCACATAACAATACTGGGCGTGGAGACTCACCCCAACAGCAACCAGTACCACATACCACAGTGCCGGGCGTGGTGGCTCACACCTGTCATCCCAGCACTCGGGAGGCAGAGGCAGGAGGATTGCTGTGATGTGAGTTGGAGGCTGAGCTCAGGGCCAGCCTGAACCACAAAAGTGAGACCCTGTCTCAAAAAACCTTAAAAAAAAAAAAAAACCTGCAGCTGTTAGGTGAGGTCCCTGTGCTCCACAGAAAAAATTTGCTCTCTGTCAGCCAAACTGAAGCCATCCTAATTATAATTTTCTTGGGATTTCTGAGAAAGTTCACAGAGAAAATTTGTTGCTTTCACTGGAAGTCTTTCGAGTGTGTGTGTGTGTGTGTGTGTGATTTTCTTTTTTTAGGTTCTGTAGTCTATTTAATGTTTCTTATTTTGTGTTCCTTACTTTTCAACTGTCTGATATCCCAGCTGTTCCCTTAGGACTCCTTTAGCAAGATACTGACACTGAACTGACAGGGCAGCCTGAGGATGAGGATGGTACCAGTAGGGGTTCAAAGAATGACAAAGTCAGAAAATCCTACATAGACAAAGTCAAAAGATAATGCTAAATGTTGGAAGCACCAGATATAAACACACTTTAAATAAATTAGTGGCAAAATCTAGGTCTGCAGAGAGTAAACAGGTGATTAACCCCCACCAAAGGGTGAAATTTCATGTGTTCGTACCTGGTTGCCATAAGCATACAGGAAGTGGCTGCGGGGATGAAACACCATTCCGACGGGGTGAGAGAATGAGGACGGAAAGTGGAAAGGTGGAAATCTTGGTGTGACACTTGGCTTGTTATTTTTTAGGATGTTCACAGAAGCAGTGGTGGTTTTCTTGTGCTGGATGAAAAAGAAGCATGAAAACGTCCTAAGAACTGTAGTAATGCTACAAGTTTTAGACTTTCTTGTTACTTGAGTTTTGGCTGAGCTAGAGACTCACTTATTACCAAAGCACAGAACTGTCCCAGTCCCTGCCTATTTTATAGATGTTGAAAGAAGTTTAGGAGACTGAACTTTCCAAATTTTCCAAGGTTCTATAATAGAAGACACAGATTTATTATAGAGTTATTACTGAACTCAGCCACAGGTTCCAGTGCTCATGCCCGTAAACTACCAGCCAAAATTGTGGATGTCTCAGTCACATCCCAATTTTGTCATGAAGAATCAGAATATGGCATCCTTAAACATACCACTTTGGTATAAAGATAATTCTAAAGCTGAAGACATTTCCAATTCAGCTGATGCAGGAAACATGCTCTCTCAGAGTTTAGTTTATCTGGCTAAAAGCAGCAACTTCTAGGAAAAGAGATTACCATAGATTTGTTTTCAGCACAGATCTGCTTCCAGAAAGGAGAATGAAATAAAAATCCCTTCTCCAGGGAGGCACTGTGATCCCAAAGGAGATACTATGCCTCTATGGACAAACATTGATATCTTCTTTTTAAGGACCTTAGGGATAGAAAATGTAGTTTTATGGCAATGGGTTCCCTGTTTTGTTCATTTTAGCTTGCCATTGAATTATTGAACCTTGGAAGTTGATATGAGAATGTTTCAGTTTATATTCTCCTGGAAAACTACTAGCAAAGGACAGCCATTGTACAACCAGCAGCATCCTTTCCATTTTCAACACACTTAATGACAATCAGAGGTGACAAATCTTGAAGTGGTCAAGTTAGATTATTAATCATAAATGATTTGGCTATATCTCATTTTTTCAGTTTCTGTTGTTGAAGATAACAAGAATTTGGAAGTAACTTTAGCAAGGGTAAATCTGCATTGTTAGAATGTGAAGAGTAACTAGCACTGGGTTAGAAGACCTACCTGGTCATAGAAGAGGTAAATTCCTGTATTACGCTCTTGATCAATAAGAAATGTTATTTCACTTGGAAATGCATCTTTTACATCATTGGAAACATAAGGTAAGCAAGGTAACCACTCAAGAAATGGTTCTTTACTATAAAAACAGGAGCTTGCCTGGAAAAATAGAAATGAAAAGTTAATGTTCTTGAAATAAAGGTTCTCATTGGTTATTACAGGAAAATAAATTAACAAACTAAGGTGTTGTGCTTAATGGAAACAAATCATATTTTTAAATCTTCCACATCTGTACCTCTCTTCTGGAGAACAGGAGTCCAGAAAACATTGAAAACATCTCTTTCTTGTATGAATAATTTATTTAGAATCATGAACTAGGTCTAGATTTAACAGAACTGAGTAACTGCTATTAAACCTAAATAGCTCCCACCACTGGCAGCTAAGGGTGATTGTTAAACCTTAAAATTGCCATTTTTAGGGCTGGGGATTTAGCTTAGTGACTCTGGCATCTACTTGGCAAGCACAAGGTTGATCCCAGTACCACATACCACAGCATTGAGCGTGGTGGCTCATGCCTGTAATCCCAGCACTCGGAAAGCAGAGGCAGAAGGACTGCTATGAGTTATTATTATTATTTTTTTTTTTAGGTTTTTTGAGACAGGGTCTCACTTTGTAGTTCAAGCTGGCTCTGAGCTCAGCCTCAAACTCATCATAGTAATCCTCCTGCCTCTGCCTCCCGATTGCTGGGATTACAGGTGTGAGCCACCACACCCGGCACTGTGGTATGTGGTACTGGTTGCTGCTGGGCATGAATCTCCACACCCAGTATAGGTATGTGGTTACCAGGGATCGAACCCGGGTCCTTGCGCTTGCAAGACAGGCGCCGGAACCATTGAGCTAAATCCCCGGCCCAGGACTGCTATGAGTTTGAGGCTAGTGTGGGCTACATAGTGAGTTCAGGGCCAGCCTGAACTACAAAGTAAAACCTTGTCTCAAAAAAAATTTGCCATTTTTATCTGAAAACTATGCCTATCACAATATTTTACCTTTTATAATGTTCAATGTCATACCTCACTTAGTGTCTTGTTTCTGTCAAAGGTGATAGTAATATAATCAACTATAAAATACAAAGAGAGAGAAGTTAAAAGTGGCATCAATGTTTTTAAAACAAGAAAGATGGTTAGTGTTAATAAAATAGTCTCCACAAATACAATAGATGTTATTTATCATTAATTAACACACACAAATATACTCCTCTTGTACCAATGCAAGTATGGCTATTACCTTAAATTTTAATTAGATTTTTCTGTTTTAGATCATTAACTTATATGAATCTTTATCTTTACATTTTTGTTGTATTTTATTCTAAGCCATTTTGTTGTGCCATGTTATATATATATTGACAAAGACTTGCTAATGTATCTTTCACTAAAATTTACCTTCAAAATGTTCTCTGTTAGCAAAACATCTCTCACTATACCATAATTTTCCTCTGACATAGTCAGCCTACACAAATAAATAAATGAAAATGTTACTTGGGAAATATGTACAGAACACAGAATGAAAAAACTAACTAAAAATTTAGTGTTTGATAGTGCAGAGAAGTGAGGCAAACGAATAGGGAAAAATTGTACTCAAATAAAAAAGGTTATTGAATAAGGACAAGAAAGTAGAGGGTACATTCTGAAAAATACACAAAAAGGAATACAAAGAGAAGAATTGCACATGAATTAGTATACGTTAATTGAAGATGGCCTGAGGAATGAAATATTCTCTGAAGCTTCTAGAAGCCTGTGGCCTTTGATGTTTATCTTTTTTTCCTCATTAGCTGCATTTGGGCTTTGGGAGCCTTCATAAGAGCCTGACAGAAAAAATAGCAGGTAAAAGCAGAAGCAATAGAAATAAATAGAAGCAAAAAATAAATAAATAAATAAAAGTAGATGCAAGTAAAAGACATTGCAAATTAGTTATAAGACAAGCTTCAAAGAAAATGCGATTATATATGTTGAATATCAGTTATATACAATTTGAGATGGTTTTTCCAAAGGAAGATTCTGACTTTCAAATTATTGTTGAGACATAAGGAAGACTTTATGTTTTTATAGATTAACAATAGAATGTGTATTATTTGCATATGAAAGCCACTTAAATGTTCCAAAATTCAATGTGATGATGGGTACACAACTCTGAATATTCCAAACACCATTGAATTGAACAGTTTAAAAGGATAAAGTTTATGGTATCTGAATTATACCTTGATACGGCTGCTAAATAATACAACAAGATTTTAAAGATGAAATAGAGGCCTGGGGATTTAGCCAGTGGTTCCAGCACCTGCCTTGCAAGCACAAGGTCCTCAATTCAATCCCCTCTCCCAACCACATACCACAATGCCAGGTGTGGCAACTCATATGCATCAACAATCAGTACCACATACCACAGGTGCTGGGCGTGGGGGGTCATATGTATAATCCCAGCACTCAGGAGGCTGAGGCAAGAGGATTGCTGTGAGTTCAAGGCTGAGCTCTGGGCCAGCCTTAACTACAAAAGTGAGACCCTTTCTCAAAAAGAAAAAAAACTCACTTTTCTTCTGCACCTTAAACTTCTGTAACATGGAGATAAAATGTTTAGGTGCATTTTTTCTACTCCCCAAATGCTCTATAAATTAAAAAACAGAGCATCAACCACATTGAGGAACATTAGGTACAGAAAGTAGTGTGCTGATTCTGAACTTGCATGCTGGGATTTCACTGGAAAGGTAAGAGAAGGGCAGGAGTTGATTGAAAGGAGTCCATTTCTTTTTGCCAAACAGACTGAACTGCTTTTGTTTTTCTCCTTGTCTTTCACCCACTTGCCAGGACTGGACTCACTGGTAATGGTGATGATACTGGTGGATAGGGTCTGGTCCTGGCTGGATGTCAGGGAATACAGTGGGGGAGATGGCCTGGATCCATGTGTTCATTTCCTCATCATCTTTGGCTTGGAAGATTGCCATCTTTTAGTCTTAGCTTGAACATGTGTTTCTTCTTTTTGTAATCAAAAGCCACTTCACAGCAGCTTCTTTCAAACTAACAGGACCTCACTGTGACAGGAGATTCTGAAAGCAGCATTTTTTTTACACCTTTATAGAAGCCTATTTTTTGGTTATTCATGGTACAATAAACACTGTGCCAAGACCGTTCAAAGCTTTTTCATTGTGGGCCTCCCACTCAAGCTTCTGGTTCAGGGAGCTTTCCATCTGTGCCAGAGGCATCTCTTAGGTTCTGGCTGGCAAGAGACCAGCACTCTAGGCCAGAGGACAGTTTTAGCTTTTCGGTCAGATGTTGGGGAGAGGTTGGATTAGACTCTTTTGAGTTTGCCCTCTGCTCTGCAGCACCAATGACCATTTTGCTTGTGCCCTCTGTGTGGTGATCCTTGCTCAGCTGGCAAACCACTGTGGGAAATCTGCTGTCCTTTTGAAGTATCCCACTGCTACTGGGACTCTGTTTGCTCTGAATCTTTTGTGATTGGCTTGGGAGAAGGTGAGTGCCTCTTCCTCTATTCTTCCTCTGCTGTCTGTGCACTTCCAGTAACCACTGTGGAAATCACTATAGATATTCCTCAAAAAATTAGAATTAGAGGTCTCATTCAACTCAGCTATTCCTCTTCCAGGTATCTTCCCAACAAAATTAAAATCATCATACTACAGTAATATATGCATACTCATGTTTGTAGCAACACAATGTACAATAGCTAAATCATGGAAAGAAACAAATGCCCCTCAACAGGTGACTGGATAAAGAAAACTTAAAAAATAGAAAATAAAATGGAGTGCAACTCAGCCACGAAGAATGATAAACTTGAGACATTTATAGCTAAATGGTGCATATGGAAGCCATACTTTTAAGTGAGGTAAATAGGTCTCATATGTGTAAATATCAAATAATCTCTCTGGCCTAAAAAACTGAAAGTGTGAGTGAGAACCAAAATGTACAATAGTTTTTCCTGAAGTAGGAAGAAAATGTTCAAGAGATAAGGGGAGGTGAGGTGAGGGAAAAGAAAGAAGAGAAAGGAAAAATATCAAAAAAATAGGAAAAAATGAAAATAGAGACTTTTCAAATGAGGAGAGTGATAGGATTGACAGATATATCTTGATGTTATTTATACTATATATTAATGTAGAGTAATGTATATATTAATGTAGTTATACTATATATTAATGTAGAGTAATGTAGAGTAATGATGAGCTTAGTCCTATGTAAACACCTGCCAATATACTATATATTAATGTAGAGTAATGAGGCAAAATGTATAAACAATTGTCAGTGTGGGTATTCATTTGTAAGGACTTGCTATTGTTCTTAATGTCTAATATCTTAATAAGAATTGTACAAAAAGAAAAATAACAGGGAAGGCAGATGCCTGATGGAAAAGAAATCCCTCAAAAGGCCAGAAGCAGAGTTACACCAGGATTATATAACTTTTTTTGTGTAAAACAGAAAAAAAGCCCTTTGTCCAGGTGGGGACACACCAATACTACAGTAGGTAGATTGGGGTGTAAACTATTAGATTCCAGCTACTGTTTTCTGCAAACAAGTACTTTAGTCACAATACAGACTGAATAATCACAGAAATTCTATACAGAATAGAACACAAAGGATTAGGGTGGCTTCTGAAACAAAGAGGAGCATGTATCTGTGAAACCAAACTGCCTAACCACTGCTGTAATTATATGTGTATTTTCAAATTGTAAGTCGTACTAACGTTATGGGAAAGGAGTACTCTATTGGGAATTATTGTCTTGCACCTCATCTTCTCAGTTCCCAAGTAAACAAGTATTTTTTAACCAGGTTGTAAAGCTTCTTACCCTTTCAAAACCACAAAATTCTGCTCTGGAAAGCTAGAAGAGAAAAAAATAAAAAACTTCAATTTTTGCTTAATGTCACAGAAGATATTTACAGTTAAAGATTAGCTGAAAAATAATTTGCATACCTTTAGGTCTTTGGTTAATGGATAACGAAGATCTCCACTTATAAAAAGACCCAAAGAGGTGAGGAGAACTAAAAAATGATTTGCTAAAACCATATCCATCACTGATAATCCTGTGTATTCTAAAAGAAGGAACAATCCCATGGGTTAAAAAGTAAGCTTTTTGGTGAAGCAAAATCATTTCCTAAATACTGATCAAATGTTAAGATACAAGGAATAACCAAAATATACAGTGAGTGTTTACACTGTAAGAATGTATTGTAGTAAAAGACACATCACCATTAATGCCCTTCAAAATAGTTCCCCTTGCTTCAACACAAGTATGCCTTTGTTCTTGCCACTTTCTGAAACAGTTCAGCTCTGGAAGTCCTGTTTTATGAGTATCTTTACGAGGTATGATGAAAAAAATACAGTAAATGCTGCTGCCTACTGCCATCTAAAAGAGAGGAAGCTGCACTGAAACATTACAATGTGTCTTCATCTACCTTGTTCACAAGCTCTGGGACCGTGAGACTTCTGGCTCTTCCCCAGAGTCCAAATGACCACGAAAAGTAAAAGTGTTAAATTGATTCAGGACATTGAGAAAGCCACAAACAGTGCTATTCAAGACACCTATGAAAGAGAACTTCAAAAACTTCTGCAGAAAGTGTAAGGATAATGGGATAAGTGTGTCTCATAAGTGAAATGTTGAAGAAAAAGGAAGTCAGAGGAACTACCTCTTCGAAGGTTTGAATAGATGATATTTGTCATGTTATACCACTTTGTATCATCATAACTCCCAAATCCAGATGAGCTTAGTCCTATGTAAACACCTGCCAAGAAAAAAAAAAAGAAAATTAAAAATTAGCAACTTTGCAGAGCTAATCTCTGATTTCTACAGTGTGGGGCCTTCACGAGCAAGAGTGTGAATCTGCTCCGTATTTCTATCCACCGTCCTTACTTTAATCACTGGAAATGGGGAAAGGACACTGCGATGGTTGATTGACTGTATCAATTTGAGTAAGAGAAGCTCAACTAAATGGCTCAGCAATTCCATACCCTACTGTGTGAAAGAACCACCTACGATGCTTGTTGGCTAGATGGCATAAAGGGAAAATGAAGGACTGTTCTGCTTCTGTTTCTTTGGAGGAGCTCCAGTCCTTGCCTTCCCTGTGGGTATCATCTCCTGGCTTCCAGTGCAGATTCCTCAGGTTCTAGTGCAGATCCTCTAGCCTTTCCAGTATGGACTCTTGGGCTTTCCATCACAGATTCCCCAGCTTCATATGAACTCACATGGGACACTGCAATGAGCTCTAGACTTTCAACTGATTCCTTTTGTATTCGTTGTGCAGACAGAACCTCTACACTCTTCCACATCCAATTCTGGGGGTGGCCAATGTAAACTAATCTTGTAAATTCTTGTATATTTGTATATCTTGTATTATACCCGTTTCTTTGGTAAACACTGACTGATGCAAGATCTGGTTGCAAGACTAGTTTATACATAAACAGACATAACTAAAATAACTCCATCTTCCATTAGTTTTGTCATATATTTCCTAGTGACCTCATGACAGCTTATTGCCCCTTGAAGCCCAAACCCCTTTTTTTGGTTCAAATAAGATATAAACTACAAGTTTAATCATTAGAATTTTTTTCTATGAATTCATGTCATGTAAATATTAATAAAAATTATGTGCCTTTTCTTCTGTTAATTTATCTTTTGTCAGCTTAATTTTCAGGAACCTTAATTACTAAGAATAGCAGTGTAGAGAAATTTTTTTGCCCTGACAGTATTCTTTTAAACATAACGATGCTCCTCGTTCAGAAGTAGTTTTAGTCAACAATAGAAGAATCCCAAAGAAGAAAATTAAAATGTAAACTCCAAGAGGGAAGAAACTATGATTTACTTTAATATTTGCAATTGAAACTAGTACATTTCTTTGCTAAAGCCTCATGAGAATCTTAAAAAAAAAAAAAAGAAGATTGAAAATATTGCAAATACTGAGAGTACTTTATCCCCTGATCCCTGGCCATAATTGGGATTACTGAGTCTTTTGCATTTTAAATATGAAATGTGAATGTTATATTTTGTCAACAGGCAACATGCTGAGAATGGAGGGTGCTAAAGATTCTTGACAAAGATCAGGGATTTAACTCAGTGGCACCATGCTTGCTTTGTAAGCATGAGATCCTGAGTTTGGTAACTGGTACAAAAAAAAAAAAAAAAAGAAGAGAGGTTGGGGATTTAGCTCAGTGGTTCTGGCATCTGCCTTTCAAGCACAAGGGCCTGAGTTTGATCCCCAGTAACCAAATACAACAATGATGGGCGTGGTGACTCACACTCACCAGCAGTCAGTACCACATACCACAGTGCCAGGCATGGTGGCTCATGTCTATAATCCTAGTGCTCAGGAGGATTGCTGTGAGTTTGAAGCTGAGCTCAGGGCCAACCTCAACTGCAAGGTGAGACTGTCTCAAAAAAATAAAGACAATGGGCTGGGGATTTAGCTCAGTGGTCCCAGTGCCTGCCTTGCAAGCGCAAGGGCCCAGGTTCGATCCCGGTAACCACATACAATACTGGGTGTGGAGACTCATGCCCAGCAGCAACCAGTACCACATACCACAGTGCCGGGCATGGTGGCTCATGTCTGTTAATCCTAGTACTCGGGAGGCAGAGACAGGAGGATTGCTCTGATGTGAGTTTGAGGCTGAGCTCAGGGCCAGCCTGAACTACAAAGCGAGACCCTGTCTCAAGACAATGACAGTCAAATGAATGTACTTTGTTTCCATAAAGTTAATACTAAACAAATCACATTTTGAGGTATGTATTTTAACTCTCAGCAATTTTATGTATAAGGCAATGTTATTATCATCTAGTTTTTCCAGAAAGAGGAAAGTTAAAGATAAGCCTTGTTTTTCTAGTCTTACAAATAACTATATGGGTTATTCTAAGTTGGAATGAGATGGGTGTCCAGAATGATACAAATGATAGAATGATACCAAACTCTTGAAAGGTTTAGAAATATTTAATGGCAAAATCAGCAATAAAATAAGTATTTTATGCTGGTTAATATTTTTAGACTAATCTCAATTTATAGCCACTCAATATGATAAACTTGCACTGTTGATAATTGTCCAGCATTGTATCTGAGGTTCATAAAAGTTGATGTAAATCACTGTTAATTTGACTTTTATTCTAACAGTAAATTGAAGCTACTGGAAGGTTAAAAAAATGAAGTGATGAGATCTAATTTAAATGACTAAGTTCTTGCACTTGAGAATATCACTTTGATGTCTATGTAGGGGATGAGTTGTAGTAGGGCAAAAATAAAAACAAGAATAGTAACAGATAAATATTGAGCTGACATAACATTTTGCAGATTTAGAAATGGTAACATTGGGGAGGGATTCTGGGAATACTGTTATTCTTGAATACTGTGAGGAAGCAGTGAAGAATGTGTCCTATATTTTAATTTGACTAACTGGATGCTATTGAGTAAGGAATACTGGATAGGAGTAAGTTATAGAAGGTGATGACTCAAGAGTTCTGGATTAGACTTGCTTCATCTGAGACAGCCATTAGATCAAGAGAAAAAATGTAAAATTGATCAACCAACTAGATTTGGGAACCATTAACCAGAAGATGGAATTACTATAATAAGAATCAATTTAATCTTCTAGAGTTTAATTTTCCTTTTGAAGTTTGACAAATATAATCTGTTACAGAAAGAGAATTGCTAATTAGTGCACTGAGAAAGAAGCCACGTTGAAGTTACCATTTTGGGTAAGGGATTAAATGGTCCTTTGATTCAAATAATAAGATAATTCTTTTAAAAATACACAACAAAATAAAATACAGTATTAAGATAGGCATGCAAAAAATTTTCAACAAAATATTAGCAACTCGAATGTAGTACATTATCAAAAAATCATACATCATCATCAAATGGGTTTTATCCTAGGGATGCAAGGATGGTTGAACATACCTAAGTCTAAAAATATAAAAGTTTTTGAAAAATCCAATACCCTTTCATGGTAAAAACTGAAGAAAACAGACATGGACATAGCATATGTGAATATGACAAAGGCCATTTATGACAGACCAATAGCCAGCAGCATACTAAATGAGTAAATCTAAAAAGCATTCCCCTTAAAATCAAGAGAAAGACAAAGACATCCATTATCATTTCTGCTATTCTACAGACTATGTGAAGCATTAGCCAGAACAATTAAGCAAGAGAAAGAAATAAAATGGATATGCACAGGAGAGGAAGAACTCAGATCATTATTATAGATGACTTGATATTCCACCCAGAAGAACCAAAGAACTCCACCAAAAAAACCTCTTAGAATTAATAACCAACTTCAGTAAAGTAGCAGAATATGAGATAAACACAAGAAATTACTAGCAATTGTGTACATCAACAATGAATGAGATAAAAAGGAAATTATGAGAACAAAACCATTTAGAGTAGCTTCAAGAAAAATGAAATACCTAGGAATTAACCTAAAGAACTGAAAGACCTCTACTAAGAAAACTACAGTACTTTGAGGAAGATGATTGACGAGGTCACCAGAAAATGTAAAGATGTCTCCTCCTGGAGAAGCAGAACCCAGCAGGTCAAAATGTCCATATTCCAAAACAATTACATAGAGTCAGTGCAGTCCCAACCAAAATGACAACAGTGTGCTTTAGAGATCTAGAAAAAACAATCCTAAAATTCATATGAAACCAGAAGAAACCCAAAATAGCAAAATTAATTTTGGATAACAAGCAACACAGGAGTCATAGCAATACCTGACTTCAGGCTATGGTACAAAGCAATAATGATGAAAGTGGCATGATGGTGGAACAAAAACAGACACATAGATCAATGGAGCAGAACTGAAGATACAGAAACCTTTCTAAATATATTCAACTATTTGGTCTTTGACAAATGGGCCAAAAGTATAGGTTGCCTATTCAACAAGCAGTGTTGGGACAACTGATTATCTGTATGTGGAAGAATGAAATTAGACCTTTATCTCTAACTATATATTCAATTAAAATAAAAAAAGGATCAAAGATCGAAACATGAAAATAGAAACATTAAACCTTCTGGAAGACAGAATAGGTAAAACACTTGAAGATTTAGATATAGGAAAGGGTTTTCTAAACAGAACCTTAGTTGCACAAGAAATAGCAACAATCAACAAATGGCATTATATCAGACTAAGAAGCTTATGAATAGCAAACAAGTTAATCAGTAGGGTGAAGAGAATTTACATATTTTGAAAAAATTTTATATGGAAAAAATTTTGCCCACTACTCCTCACACAGATAATTAATATTTGGAATATACAAATAACTCAAAAGCACTAAACCACTTAAAATAAAAAGCCCAGTCAAGAAATGGGCAAGATAAATGAATAGACACTTCACAGAAGAAGAAATACAAATGATTAACAAACATATGAAGAAATGTTCAACATTTATGGCCATTAGAGAAATGCAAATTAAAACAATTCTAAGATTGCTTCTTAACTGGAAAGAATAGTAATCATCAGGAAATCAAACAATAATAAATCCTAATGTGGCTGTGGTGAAAGGGACCATCTTTTATTGTTGGTGGGAAGACAGACTAATACAACCATTATGAAAATTGGCATGGAGATTTCTTTTCTTTTCTTTTTTTTTTTTGAGACAGGGTCTCGCTTTGTGGTTCAGGCTGGCTCTGAGCTCAGCCTCAAACTCACATCACAGCAATCCTCCTGCCTCTGCCTTCTGAGTGCTGGGATTACAGGCGTGAGCCACCACGTCCGGCACTGTGGTATGTGGTACTGGTTGCTGCTGGGCATGAGTCTCCATGTGGTTACCTGGGATCGAACCCGGGTCCTTGTGCTTGCAAGGCAGGTGCCGGGACCACTGAGCTAACTCCCCGGCCCTGGCATGGAGATTTCTCAAAGAACTGAAACTAGAAATTCCATGACCATTCTAAGAGTCCTCCCCAAAGACCTTAAATCATCATATTATAGTGATACATACATACCAGTGTTTACAGCAGCAGATAGCTAAATCCTGGAAGCAGCCTGTATACCCATCAAAAGATAATTGGATAGAGAAAATGTGGTTTCTGTATATAATGGTTTACTACTTGGGAAGAAGAATGCCAGAGTTGAGACATTTGTAGGAAAATGTTTGCACCTGGGCAATATAATGTTGAATGAAACAAACCAGATATGCAAGCTTACATACCATATGATGTCTTTCATTTGAATGAGGAAAGCTACAAAGAAAATGATAAGGAAAGGATAGATAGAAAAGTACAAGGGCATGGGATCTTTTGCAATAGGGAAGTGGCCCAGATGAAATAAAAAATTAAAAAATTTCAAATTGTAGTGAAGGATACCTTGCCACTAATACCACTCATTTTGGGCACACTTATCTCATTCTTCTTATCACTTTTGGGGGCAGATCTGGAAGTTGTCTTTTCAAGAGTGTCTTTTTGAAGTATGATAAAATGCTGCTGGGTATCATTCAACAGAAGACTCAAAAAAATATGGTATGTCCTCATTCACTTTATCCACCAGATCTGGCATCCTTCAATTTTTTAAAAAAAATCTTTATTGGTACATTACATATATGCATCATGACAGCACTCCATAACAGGGATTTGTACCAGTATAAGACACAACTTAATTCTCATTTTTCCCCATAGCCCTACCCACCTCACCACCCCCCTATATACATAAAATTTGTTTCCTTTCTTTTTTGTTATAATCTCATTATTTTTCCCCCTTCACCCTATTTTACTTTGAGTATTTTCTATTTCACAATATATAACATACAATTCTAGGACTCATTTACATCTTTATTTTCTCATACCAGAGAAAAGATGCGATATGTACCTATCTGTGACCTATTTATTTCACTTATGAGGATATCCTCAAGGTATCGGCATCCTTCAATTTATGGCTCTTCCCTAAAGTCCAAATGACTATTAAAGGAAAATATTTTGAATCATTTCACGTTGTTGAGGCATTGAGGACAGCCCATCTGAAAGCATTCACAAATTAGGACTAAAGAGCTGCTCCAGGGGGTAGTGAGAGCAGCTGGTTAAGTGTGTACAAAGTAAGAAAAAGCATTTTAAAGGGGATTGATGGCAATGTATGTTTTACTATAATACTTAATTTTTAAAAAAATATAACATTAAAAAATCACATCACATAAGAAAGCATGAAGAAAAGGATTTTTTTTTTTTTTTTTTTTGGAGACAGGGTCTCGCTTTGTAGTTCAGACTAGTTGAACTCAGCCTCAAACTCACAGCAATCCTTCTGTCTCTGCCTCCCAGGTGCTGAGATTACAGATGTGAGCCACCATACCCAGCACTGTGGTATGTGGTACTGATTACTGGAGGATAAGAATGTTTATTTCTGACATTTTTTTCATATGAAGAAGTAAAGGCAGCCTAAGAAACATGAAGAAATCTTCAACGTTGCTGGTCACATAAGAGATGCAGATGAAAACAACACTGAGATTCCATCTCACTCCACAAAAATGGCTGTTACCACAAAATCAGCTTGAAAACAACGCTGAGATTCCCTCTCACTCCACAAAAATGGCTGTTACCATAAAATCAACCAACAACAAATGATTGTGAGGCTGTGGAAAGAAAGGAACCCTTCTTCACTGTTGGTGGGAATGTAGACTGGTGCAACCACTGTGGAGATCATCATGGAGACTCCTCAAAAAACTAGGACCCAAGGTCGTATTTGATCTTGCTCTTCTCCTGCTAGTTATACATAAGAAAGAATTAAAAGAATTATACCACACAGAAACATATGTGCACCTATGTTTATAGCAGCTCAGTTTGTAACAGCTAAATCTTGGAAACAGCCCAAACACCTATCAATGGGAGACCAGATAAAAAAGACGCATTTTTTAAAATAAGAGGAAATGTTACTCAGCTATAAAAAAACGATCAATTTGAGTCATTTATACCCAAATGAATGTACCTTGAGGACTTACTCATAAATGAAATAAAAAGGACATATGTATAAATACTGTCTCTCTAGTATGAAAAAACTGAAGGTGTATGATTGGTCACGTGAAATAGGAAGAAAGCATGCAAAAGGAATAGGCAAAAGGTGTGTAGGGAAAAGTAAAGAAGAGAAAGAAAACATATGATAGTTAAATAAAAAGAAACAAAGCTTGTATATAAGGGGTTGAAGTTGTAGAGAGGGCAGGGGAAAGAGGAAAAATAAGAATCAAGATGTGTCTTGTACAGGTACAAATTCTCAATGTTGAATGTGATCATAATGTATATATAAAATGCACTAACAAAGTAAAAAAGAATGTTTCTCCTTTTTAAGTTTTTTTGTCTATGTCTTATACTCTGAGTAACTACTTTAAAAATGTTACATGATATATTACCTATGTATTAATAAGTTATTCTCTTGTTTTTTATGCATTTTTGTTTCTTCATAAAAAATGAAAAAATGTTGGGAGAGGTAGGGAAAATAAATGAAAGTTTCAAGAGATCAAAGAAATGTTAAAGTCCTGAGGTAGATAGAAAGAATAGGAGGTAGTGGTAGGGGAATGGGGAAAAAAATGAGAATTATGTCACGTACTGGTACAAATTCTTAATGTCAATTGTGATCACAATGTGTATGTAAAAGTACCAATAAAATCAATTAAAAAAAGAATAGGAGGTAGTGCACAGTGTGAAATTTTTTAGTAGAGATTTTGGAGATATTGACATTATTATTAGAGATGATGAGGTCAAGAATATTACCAAAAAAGTGAAATGAAGTCTTAAAACTGGGTATTAAAGAGGATATGGATAGTAAAGTCACTGATAATAGTGACATAAATCAAGATAGAGAAGAAAGCAGAAGCTTTAAGCTAGGAGCTTAAAGATGTAACATCATGGCCAGCAGGGATATGCTTTAAGAGTGTCATAGGAGAGAGAGGTGATTTATAACTAAACTGATACAATGGAAGCAGATATCAAAGCCAGAGATGGCTAATAGACTGTTAGAGTAATTGGAAAGCCTAAGGAATTTGGGGCAAGGCTATTTGTCCATTCCTATTCCAGTGCATATTGCTTTAATCTATTATGTTATTTCAAATCATGGTGGGACAAAAATTTCTTTATTTGTTAATATTATATATCTTATAGACTGTTTTTCCACATGAATTTTGGGGTTGGTTGTCAGTTTCTGTAGAAACAAAACACACAAACACAAAAACACTTGTAATTTTTCTGGGAACTGTATTGAATTGATTGCCAAAGTTGGACTAGACTAACATCTTTATAATGCTAGAATTTCCTATCTATGAACATGATATGTCTTATTTATTTTAGCCTTCTTCTATAGCCCACATTAAGTTTTAGAATTTCTTATACAACAGGCTTTGTAACTATGCCCTTCTCTTTTTAACTGCTAGATACTCTTTGGGATTTGGTACCTTTTGAGTAAAATTTTAAAATTATAATTTTGAGGCTGGGGAGTTAGCACCATTATAGGGCACTTGTCAAGTATAGGTGAAGCCCTGAGTTCAATCTCCAGCACCACTACCACCTCAACAATGAAAAACATATTAAAATCTTGGGTTAGCCTTTGGTGGTGGGATTTTTCTAATTATTATTATATTCTTGTGAGGTTATTATTATAACTTTGTAATACTCTCATGTGGATCCATTTGGATTTTTCTGTTGATATATATTATGTATGAATAAGATTTTAAAAAAATAATTTAAGAAATAATTTAAAAAATTTTTTGCTTGAATTTTTTTTTTGTATTTGAGACAGGGTCTTGCTTTGTGGTTCAGGCTGGCCCTGAGCTCAGCCTCGAACTCATATCACAGCAATCCTCCTGCCTCCCGAGGGCTGGGATTACAGGTGTGAACCACCATGCCGGGCTCTTGTTTCTGGTTCTTGATAAAGAGTTCCTAAATCTTTTGGAATTTCCTGAGTGACAGAAATTTCTTGTGTTTTCATAAGGTGACTCCTGATGGTCTCCCAATAGTGTTAGGATGGAGATGGTCCTTAGACAAAAGCAAAATTGTAATTTGAAGCTTGAAATTTTCAGTTGTACATGCCTGCCTCTTGGAAAGACCAAGAGGCTGGAGACTAACTTAATGACTGATGATACATATGATATGAAGTCCCTATAAGCATCTCTAAAGTAAGGCTTTAGAGTTCTTTTGGGCTGGTGAACATATTTATGTCCTGGAAAGGAGGTATAATGCAACTCTGAGGGACACGCCTGTGCTTGGGACCCTTTACCCAAGGTACTTCACTCTATGTGCCTCTTCATTTAGCTATTTATATTTATTGGTTGTAATATTCCTTTTAATAAACCAATAAATGTAAATCAATGTTTGCATGATTTCTGTGAGCTGGTCTAGCTAATTACTGAACTCACAGTGGGTGGGTGGGGGGAGTCATAGGAACTCTCCAATTGATAGTAGGATGGTTAGAAGTGTAGGTTACAATCCGGGATTTTGCCTGGCATCTGAAGCTGGAGGCAGAGTCTTATTAGACTGAGCTTTCAAGCTAGAGGGGTCTGTTGAAACTATAGATGACTAGTGCCAAACTGAATTAAGTTATAAGATACTCACTTGCTATCTGCAGAGAAATGGAGAATTCCTTGGTGTGCAAAATCTATACATTTGGTATCAAATGGCAGTATATAGAAATCAGTTTTTTTCTTTTACACACATTATTATATATTATTGTAGTGGTGGAAAAGCATATATAATAAATAAAATGTGATAGCTTAGAAATAATAGCAATAATATTTATACATGGCAGAATTAGCAGATGGATTAGAAATAATGCATAATTTCTAGGAAAAAGCAACACACTGAAAGGGGAAGAAATGAGGAGAGAGACTGTTGACATGGCAAAATGTCAAATGTCACTAATGAAAAGATCTTTAGTATATAACATTTGCAAGTAGACAAGTGGAGACAAGTGTATTTTTAGGAAACATTTTTACTCTATTCTTGTCATGCATGTAGTTTACACGACCAGTTAAACATCACTTTTAATAAATATAAAACACTACTTTCAACACTTAGTAAAGCTACTGACTTACCATTAAATGTTGGATTTAAGAGGAAGCCAAGTAATGCTACATCATTGGCACAGGGGCACTTTGTCACTTTGAGGTCCATCACATGTGGATGTAATGCACTGATCTCTTTTGATGACATTTCATCCCCAAGATTCCACTGAAGAATGGGTTCTGTGGAAATCAAAGCTAGTTTTTAAATTGTGGCAGTATTCTTGCAAATGAGACATTACTATATCCATTTAAAGATTTTAGAGGAACTATGTGGAAGAATAATTCTATGTCCAAAAGGGCTCTAGTATGAGCCATATTTCACCAGTTAAAAATAGATCCATTTTATTCTAGAAGGATATCAAATCAAATTCCCTTGACGGAACCTTGACAGGGTCACAAATGCAGAAAAGCATGTTGGATAGGAGACATTTGGAAAATACTATTTGCCTCAGAATCTACTCCTAGAAAAGAAATCTTTTGATGACAAGACATGCACATGTTAATTTAGAGAACTACTTCTGCTTTAAGAGTCCACATTTTCTTTTTGTTCTTATCCCCAATCTCTTTGAAACAGCAGTAGACAAAATTAAAATTAAATTCAGAGTAGCACTGGAGAACAGAAGAAGATGTTATGTCTGGCTGAGAGACTTAGAAAGGTTTCTGGAAAACAAAAAGAAGATGGGAGTAGACGAGTTGGGGAAAAAATAAACAAATAATACAAAAACAAAAAACATAAGAGATATTTTCATCTTAACAGAGGCTGAATAATGAAAACCTTTTACATGGCAAACAAGGTCTTCTGGGTTCCAAAGTCTTTTTAATTCCTCAGTTTTACTTTTCCTAGGTCTTTGAGTAGATGTGTTTCTCTCAGTCCTATTTTCTAGTTCTCATTTGAGTATCACCCTGTCTGTGAAGCCTCTCCTAAGTGAATAGGGTTCCAACAGAGTCCTGGATGTCACTAGAACTGAAAGAACGAACCCATCTTCTTTCCCAAAAGACTGGGGCAATCAGGCAAGGTTTTACAGATTTTAAATGTTAGAGTAATAGTATTTATGAACGTTCATAAGGTTGAACTAGAGTGAAATTTTCACCACAAAGTTAAATTTTCATGGATAACTGTTTTTCTCCTGAAAAACCTTCTAATTAAAAACATTGAAGAAAAGGGCCGGGGATTTAGCTCAGTGGTTCCGGTGCCTGTCTTGCAAGCGCAAGGACCCGAGTTCGATTCCCTGGCAACCACATACAATACTGGGCGTGGAGACCCACCCCAGCACAACCAGTACCACATAGCACAGTGCCGGGTGTGGTGGCTCACACCTGTAATCCCAGCACTCGGGAGGCAGAGGCAGGAGGATTGCTGTGATGTGTGTTTGAGGCTGAGCTCGGAGCCAGCCTGAACTACAAAGCGAGAGTATGTCTCAAAAAACAAACAAAAAACAAACAAACAAACAAAATTGAAGAAAAAATTTGTCATTAATAAATTTCAAAAAAAAGTACTTTTTCCTTTAAAAAAATGAAAAAAAAGAGTACCAAAAGTAACTTGGCAATAGGGCAGCTTGAGGCAGGGGAATGGGAAAAAAAGAGAAATAAACTGTGTCATGTACTCTTGCAAATTCTCAATGTGGATGGTGATCATAATGTATGAGTTCCAGGCTAGCCTTGGCTATATAGTGAGGTCAGGGTTAGCCTGAACTACAAAGTGAGATCTTGTCTCAAAAAAAGAAAAAAAAAAGAAAGTTAATGCTGGGCTGGGGTTGTAGGTTTGTGGCACAGAGCCTGTCTTGTGAGCAGGAGGTCGTGAGTTCAATCCTGGTACCGAAAAAAAAAAAAAAAAGCTAAAGTACTTTCTCAATATAAAAATGTTTCAGATTTCTGATTTTTTTTTTTTTCAGTTTTTTGAGACAGGGTCTCGCTTTGTAATTCAGGCTGGTCCTAAGCTCAGCAATCCTCCTGCTTCTGACTCTCTCGGGCTGGGATTACAAGCATGAGCCACTATGCCTAGCATTGTGGTATGTGATACTGATTTATGGTGGGTGTGATTCGGCATGCCCGGCATTGTTGTATGTGGTTACCAGAGATGAAATCTGGGACCTTGCTCTTGCAAGGCAGGTACCAGAACCATTGAGCTAAATCCCTGGCCCAGATTTCTGATTCTTAACGAACAGTAATTAATTTAGTGGGTACTTACTACTTCAGAGGAGCTTTAAACAGCTAAATATCAGAACTAGTATTATAATGACTACTGAATAATTGGGTAACTATTTTTTAAAATTTGGAAACTATGAGAAAATTGTTTAGATATTTTAAAATTTTATTTTATTTTGTTGTGGTGCTGGGGATCTAACTGACGATCTTGGTGTGGTAAGCAAACACCACCAAAGAGCTGGATTCCCAGTCTTAGATATTAATTAATTAATTAATTGATTGATTTTGAAACGGGCTCTTGCTTTGTAATTTAGGCTGGCCCTGAGCTCTATATGTAGCCCAGGCAAGCCTTGACTCACAGCAATCCTCCTGCCTCTGCCTCCCAAACCCTGGGATCACAGGCGTGAGCCATCCTGCCTGGCACTGTGGTATGTGGTACTGATTGCTGCTGGGCATGAGTCACCATGCCTCGCATTATTGTATGTGGTTACTGGGATCAAATCCAGGACCTTGTGCTTGCAATGCGGGGGCTGGAACCACTGAGCTAACTCCCTGACCCAGATGTTTAAATTTTGGTTAAAGAAACAAAATGATTCAGATAATACTGAAGATGTCTCTGCTCTGAAGACCTGTTACTTATCACCAAATGCATGAACTTTCTATGTAGTCCATGCTTTTATATTTTCATTACAATATGTGCATTGTTTGTATGTCTTCTGAATTTTAGACAAATATTTTATTCTATCCTATAACTTGATTTTTTTCTCAGTGTTTGAGTTCAGTTATTGATACTATGTTTGGACCTACCTCCTTCATTCTAACAGAATATAATAATGTATATTTGTGTTTCCCTTTATTTATGGATATCCAGGTTGTTTCCTGTTATCTGATACAAATGTTACTTTGTAAGATAGACTTGTGCGTGTCCTCCGTGGACATGTGGTTCTCAATCCCCGCTGTACATTATAATCATAGCTGGAAAATTTCCTAAAACTACAGATGTCTGGCCCTAGTTATAAAGATCAGGTTTTAATTGGTGGATGGTAAAGTTGAGATATCCGTATTTTTTTTTAAAAGCTGTCAATTCTTTACATAATATGTAATGCTTAAGTTTTATTCTGTATTCTACATAGCACAACATTGAAGTAGGACTAAAATAATAATAAAAACAAAAAGAAAGTGAGGAAATGCAAGATCTAGGACTGAAAATTTAAAAACATTTATGGTACTATTTTATAGGTGCTTCAGAAATTGGGCTATCATTTTTATCAGACTATTGAAAAAGAGACATCTCACTGGTTGTGTCACTCAATGTTCATGAATTTAAAGCAACTAGTGCTTAATTAATAACACATAATTGTTCCAAGACAGAAAAAGATTGTTTTTGCAGGTTGGTGTCATAAGAAAGAAAATGAGCAATATCTAAGATACATCAATTATGTAAAAACTAGCTTTATACAGTCATTATTTAGAATGATCACCAAAATGGCCACAATAAAAGCTACATTTACATATTCCGATAGCAGTGTATGTAGACCTCTAATAATAATTATCCATATATTAATCCTTTGTCCTACCAGGTTTGGAGCCCTTCAAGCTCCAGATCATCTAGGACTTAGCAGAATCCATTATGTAGCAAATAGCAAAGTTTGACAAAATACATGAATTCCATTCTCCCTTCACTTTCTAGTATTTACCTCGTATACCATCCACTAGGGTTCCTTCAATAGCGTACATATTTAATCCTTGATGTAAGGTGATCTTTACTAACCATTCTTCTATGGTGGCAATATCTGAAAACAAAAGACAGTCAACAATTTTTATATGTCTTGTTGGTGAAACACAAGGATGTGTGAACTTTACCAAAATGAACAACTCCTTTTCTAATCATTTTTTGCTACATTTATATGTCACATTTCCCATGATTTTCCTACAAACATTTTACTGATAAAATAATGAAAAAATAATTATGAAGTGATCTGACCATCATAGCAATGAATCTGCACACTGATATTTTAGATCATAATTTTTCCTCTAGAGCTATTATGACTTGTAAATGACAAATTGCGACCTTCTTGTGAAACAGTATAATGTTATCTAAAAAGAGCCATTGAAGAAAAGTTCATGACTGATGGCTTCACTGCTAAATTGTATTACACATATAAGGGGGGTAATTAAAACAAAATTTTCTCAAACTATTTAAAAAATTTAAAAAGTGGGAAATTTAAAACTCATTCTATAAGGCCAAAATTACTGATACTAAAACCAGAAAAGGATAAATAAATAGGTTTTGGGCTATAGCTTGGGCACTTGGGTCTCTAAAAGGTTCATTATCACTGCACTACTTTATTGTAACCAGAATTAAATTGGTGATTTTGAACTGGGTATAGTAGAGCACACCTGTAATCCCAGTACTCCTGGAGACTGATGTAGGAGGATTGCAAGTGCAATCCCATCTTTGGCAATTTAGCAATTTAGACTGGTATGACTTGTATCTAGATGTCCCTCCAAAGCCTCATGTGGTCATGGGTTGGGCTTTTTGGAGGTGGAGGTGAATCTAGGATGTGTGACACTGATGTTAAGGGGATGATGCTGGGATTAACAGTGCATGATTACTAAATCAGTTCACTGATTGGCTTAGCCTAGTTCTGGGTGTGGATAATGCAAACCTCACCCTGGGTGTAAGTGGTACCTTTCAAAAGGCAGGTAACCTGGAAGGTATAAAAGGGTGAGGGAGGCTGCTACTTCCCTATTTGCAGCCTTTTTTATTTTTCTTTTTAGGTTTTTTGAGACAGGGTCTCGCTTTGTGGTTCAGGCTGGCCCTGAGCTCAGCCTCCAACTCACATCACAGCAATCCTCCTGCCTCTGCCTCCCGAGTGCTGGAATTACAGGTGTGAGCTACCACGCCCGGCACTGTGTATGTGGTACTGATTGCTGCCGGGGTGAGTCTCCACACCTACTACTGTATGTGGTTAGCGAGGATCGAACCCAGGTCCTTGCGCTTGCAAGACAGGCGCCGGAACCACTGAGCTAAATCCCTGGCCCCTATTTGTAGCCTTTTAACCTCCTGCCCACCCTATCATGTCATGGACTGTTTATCCTTTGTAGTGCCCTTCTGCCATGCCACCTGGCCTTTGAGCTAGATGATTATGGACTGAAGCCTCTACAAAATGTAAGCTGACACAAATCTTTCTTCCTTTAACTTGTAGTGTTGGATATTTTGTCTCGGCAAATGAGAGAAGATGGAGACTTTGTCCTACAATTTAAAAAATTAGAAAGGGCTGTAGACAAAGCTCAGTGAGAAGCCTCTAGGTTCAATTTTAGAACAACAAAGGAAAAAAGAAAACGTGATTGGATGATTCTGGTGGAAGCTCAGAAGACCAGAATGCTGAGAGGAATACAGATAATAAAGACTGTCCTAATGAGATTTCAAATGGAAATGAGGAACTTATTGGGAATTTGACTAAATGCCTTTTGTTGCATTTTGGCAAAGAATTTGTGAATGTTATTTTGTCCATGCCCTGAGACTTGTGTGAGGTTGAATTTAAAGATGGTGGTTTAGATTATCTGGCACAGCATTCAAGTGATGACACCAGTATTGCTTTTAGCCAGATTTATAGTGTGAATCATGGGGGAAAAGCGCAATGGAATGATATGAAAAACTTGCAGTTTGGGCAGAAATAAGCATATGCATAAGGTTGGCACCAAGGAGTGGGTAATTGATAAAGAGATTAACAAGTTAAAAAAGAATTTGCCTTGACATCTCAGAAACTGGCAAGTCTCCACACATCACATGTATGAAAGTATAAACTTGTTCAAAGGACTTTGTTTTGAGGAGAGTTTCTGGGTATCTTCCTCCCAAAAGACTGCCTTTCCCCAGGATCTGTGTCAGAATCCTCAGATGTTTGGATACTCGGAGTCTGTTGCAGTCATGGCAGGAGTGCACCTGGCTACTGTTGGAGCTGATGGTAGATATTGACATCATCCATGTGATGCTAGTTTTACAGACATGCCGAATATAAGTGTTGTAGGGTCATGAAGGCTTCCACTCAAATTTCACAATTTGCAAGTGCAATCCCATCTTTGGAAGGCCAGCCAGTAAGAAGCAACGTTGAAATTCCTGAAGGCAATCCTTGTGAGAGTGATGTATGAACTTGTGAGAGTGAAGCTGAAGGTGCAGTTGAGAGCTCTGGAAATTGGAGGTGACAGAAACATTGAAACATCTATTCACAAAGGCCATAAAAATGAACATAGTCAACCTAAGACAGTGGCCATGTGGGCTGCCGCCAGTAAGGCCTATGGCCAGAGCTGTCCAAGCTCTTTGGAGTTCACATCCTGCCATCATGTGCTCTAGATACAGGTTATGTAGCTAAACATTTAATGTTAGTCCTGGTGGATTTCTGTCTTGCTTGAATCTGCTTTTTTTCTTGGTATTCTTCTAGCCTTACCTATTGAAGGAGGTAATTGAAGGGGGTGTTCATCTTGTGCAATTGTGTATTGGAAATATGTAACTTGTTTCTTGATTTTTACAGAGGCTCATAGCTAAGAGTTTGCCTTGAGTCTCAGAGGAGACTTTGGATTTGGATTTGGACTTTTGAGCAATGCTGGAACTATTCAAAGCATGAGGACTCTTGGAGATGGCCTGAGTGGATTTTGCATTGTGAGGTAGACAATAGACTTTGGATCCTAGGGTTCAGATGTTATAGTTTTGATCTTGAATGTATTCTACAAAGGAATTGCCTTTAAATCGTGTATTTTGTTGCCAGCTCCTTCCTTATGCTTCCCCTCTTTCTTGGCTTTGTGGCTGCCATAAGTGTGCAGCTTTGGTTTTCCACCATGATACATTGCCTCACCACAGGACAGGAAACAGTGCAGCTGGCCCACCACGGAATAAAACCTTTGACATCAAGAATCAAAACAAACTTTTCCTCTTAAAAATAAAAAGGCGAATAAAGGGAAGATAGTGACACAATCCATGCCAGGTCTTACAGGACTGTAGTGTCTGCTGTAGATTTTAATCTTTCATATTTCCTTATCTATAGAATCTTTTCTGTCATCTCTGCTTTATTGTCTCTTTCCCACCTTCACTGTATAGAACACATTCTACTCTTTTATCTAGAGAAGTTGGCCTGTATGATTCCCCTCACTCTGCCAATCCTTAATTACCTGCCATATTTAATTAGCCCATGAGTAGATCCTAGGATAAAGATGTTCACCTGAGAATTTGCAATTGGACTGGCCATTAGGAAAAGACATAATTCAACAGTAATGAGATAGTTTTAGAATGCTAGTCTGAAATAAACAAAAATAAACAAAGATTTACAGAAAAGATAGATAAATGAGACAGAGAACCCAGTTTTCTGTGAGTTCTTTTCATTTCTTCTAATTCCTTCCTACGGTGTAGGTGCATATTTGTCTTTGGAATCCATGAGTAAATAATTCTTTTCCCTTAAATGAAGTCAAGTAATTTTTTCTTTTTTTTAAGGCAGTGTCTCGCTTTGTAGTTCAGGCTGGCCTTGAGCTCACTATGTAGCCCAGATGAGCCCAAGGTTATAGCAATCCTCTTGCTTCTGCTTTCTGAGTACTAGGATTACAGGTGTGAGCCATAATGCTGGGCGCTGTGGTATGTGATAGTGATTGCTGGTGTGATTGAACCTGGGCCCCTGCACTTGCAAGGCAGGCTCTGGAACTACTGAACTAAATTCTCGGCCAAGTTTTTCTTTCTTGCATCTACCATACTAAACAACAAATCTTCTACCATTTTTAACCTATGGAACTACATCTTATGCCTGAAAATCTGACTTAGTCTATTAGTTTAATAATTATAAATTTGAGATTTGACTTTGCTCCACTTTCTTTCCGGATGTACACAGTATGTAGTGTTACACTGCAGCATAACTTTTAATGTAGATTCTCTAATAAAATATGGCATTACACATCATAGTCTATAATGTTTTAAGGCTGATTCAATTTTAATAAAATTTATAATAATACTACAATTTTCAACATATAGATAACTAGTTTGCTTTAAATAAAGGATAGTATAAATGTTATATATATCAGAACAATCAATCTGTAAAACTGCCAGGTAAAATACATATCCCAGTTAAATTTAAAATAAATTTTTATTATTATCCTACATACTATATGGGATATTTACATGGCATAATGAGTAAGCTTTAAACTACAATAAATATTTTTATTTGGTAAAGTCAGACTCATGAGTAAAAGAATAAATTCAGATCAATCTTACCTGTGTTATCTGTAATACTTTCTCTAGGAATATCAATTAACCAGAAAATCCGATCATTCAGCTTGAATGAAGAAGACATCAGAAAGCAATATTTTACAATGATAGTACTAACTTTTATTTTGTCACATTTTACTTCTTTTTTCCCTCTATTGGGGACTGAACCCACCCCAAGTCTCCAATTTTTTGAAAAAAATTTTGGGATTGGGTCTTGTTGAGTTGCTAAATTGCCCAGGGTAGGCTTAAATTGCAATCCTCTTGCCTCAGCTTCCTAGAACGCTGGGATTATAATTGTATACCACTGCATCTGGCTTTACCTTATTTCTTAAAAAGGAAAACCAAAAGCATATATACCTTTAAAGTTGAAATTTTTTAGAATTTTTTAAAAGATTATACTCATATGTAAGTAAAATTATGTATATTCAAGAATATATTTGTATCATAGTTGGAATAACAAGATTGGAAATGATGAAAAAGTTAATTAGCTGCATACATAGTATAGCCACACAGTGGATTATCATACAGCCAAACACTGGAAGCGTGAAGTTGAAGTACTACTGCTTAATACTCAGACACAAAACACAAATGGCAGAGCATTTGGAAACATAAGAAAAAAATGTGAGGAACTAGAGATCTGCAAGAATGATGAGCTCTAAGATTTATATAAAAATGGTGTTCAAACCCTTGTGCTGCACAGGTACAGAAGACAACCCTAGAAGACCCGGTATTAAAAACCAGCAGTGGAAGCTAAAAGAATTGGCAGAGATATTAGCTTTTGAATCTATAAAATAGTTTTCAGTTTTTGGCAAGAAAAACAACAAGAACACCAGTTTCTTAGAACAAAATAGAATCTCGAGTTGCTACAACATATTGTCTTCAATGTGTATTTTTCAACCACATGTGACAAAGTTATGAAAAGAAACACAAAAGTGTAACTGATATTCAGGAATAAAGGGTAGATACTAAACTGAGTCAAAGTCCAGATACCAGAAATAACTTCAAATAATTTATTATGAAAGTGTACATAGGTTTAGGGAAATGTCCTAACAATGGAATGGATAAAAAATCCCAATGCAGAAAAACAAACAAACAAATAATAAGACTGACAAGTATAATAACTGAAATGAAATATTTATTTAAAAGATTAAATTGCAGACAGGAGGTGTAAAAGAGAATGTCAATTTAGAGAGATAGCAGTTAAAATTACCAAGTACTTTAAAAAGAGGTAAATATTAGGATGACCATAGATGACAATAATATACTCTATATTTCAAAAAATGAGAAAAAAGGATTTTGAATATTCTTGCCATAAATACAAATTTTTAAAAATTTTATTATTTTTTTAGTTTTTGAGAGAGGGTCTCACATTTTAGTTCAGGCTGGCCCTGAACTCACTTTGTAGCCCAGGCTAGCCTTGATCTCAAGGCAATTCTCCTGCTTTTGCTGAGCCAACATGCCTGGCATTGTGGTATGTGGTACTGGGGATCAAACTCAGGACCTTGCATTCCCTAGGTAGGCACCAGTACCACTGAGCTAAATCTCTGGCCTCAAGAAGTGATAAATTTGGGGCCGGGTAGTTAGCTCAGTGTTCTGGCGCCTGTCTTGCAAGAGCAAGGACCTGGATTCGATCCCGGTAACCACATACCATACTGGGTGTGGAGACTCACACCCAGCAGTACCACAGTACCCAGCAGTACCACATACCAAGTGCCAGGAGTGGTGGTTCACACCTGTAATCTCAGCACTCGGGAGGCAGAGGCAGGAGGACTGCTGTGATGTGAGTTTGAGGCTGAGCTCGGGGCCATCCTGAACCACAAAGCAAGACTCTGTCTCAAAAATCCTAAAAAAAAAAAAAAAAGAATTGATAAATTTTTGAGGACATTGTATGTTTAATCTGATTTGAACCTTACACAATATATACCCTGTACATTATATATGTACCCTACATGGTAACCCATTAATATAGAAAACTTTATGCATTTAATGTATCAATTAAAATAAATTTTTAAAATGAAGGAAATAACAAAATAATGTTTTATAGACTTTTGAGATAATATAATGTGTTCCAAAATATGTATAATTGGATTCCAAGCAAGGAATGAGATAGAAAAATAGGTGGAAAAAAAATCCTAGAGAAATAATGGCTGAAACTTTTCCAAATTTGGTGAATTTGCAATTTAGAAAGCTCAAAGAACTCCAACTAAGTAAATATAAAGAGAAAATTTAAAAAGCATCTAGGAAAAAATTGCCTGAAATACAAAGTGAGATCCTATCTCAAAAAAGTAAAAACAAAACCAAACAAAACCTTTTTATTTAAAACAATAGTGTCAGGCAACATTAGAATGATGTATTCAAAATCCTGAAAGAAAATGAAGTCAACCAGAAATTGTAGATCTGATGAAACTATTTTTAAAAAATTTAGCCAACCACTAAAAATCTCTTACCACTAATCTCTAAGTTCAGCATGGCTAGAAGATACAAGATAACATATAAAAAGTTTACTATTACGAATCAATTTGACAGAAGATATATACAGTTTATACTCTTGAAACATAATATTGTTGAAAGCAATGAAAGAAGATCAAAATATATGAAAAGATCACTTCTGTTCATGGCTTGACAAACAATATTATTAGGATGGGAACATACCTAAATTTTTCAATAGAGGCCACAAAATCTCATCAGATTCTAGCACATAACTTCGTAGAAACTGACAAACTTATCCCATATGGAAACTCAAGGACCCAGACTAGCAAAAACACTTTTGAAAAAAGACAAAATCAGAGAATTTATGCTTCCTTGTATCAAAACTGAATACAAAGCAACAATATTAAGACAACATGGTTGCAACATAAACATATAGATCAATGCAGTACAATTGAGAACATAGAAACAAACTTTCATATTTATAGTCAGCTGATTTTCAACAAAGGTGTCAAAACAATTCAGTAGTGAAATAATATTTGTCTTTCAGCAAATAGTCTAAGAAATGCTGAACATCTACATGTAAATAATGAATATAGACTCCTACCTCTTATTGTAACAGTATATAGAAACTCAAAATGAATCAAATATTCAAAGATAAAAGCTAAAATTAGTAAGCTTCTGGAAGAACACAAACAGGTAAATCTTTCTGATCCTGGATCAAGCAATGGTTTTCTACACATCACTCAAAGTGCAAAGAAAAACTTTTGTATATGAAGCACACTATCAAGAAAGTGAAAAGGTACCTCACAGAATGGAAGAAAATATTTTCAAATCATATCTCATATATATGTATATTATATATATAATATATATATTCTATCCAGAATATATAAAGAACATTTGGAATTCAATTATAAAATGATCACTCTATCAAAAGTGGGCAAAGAGCTAAATAGTTATTTCTAGGCCAGGAGTAGTGGTGCATGCTTGTAATCTGAGCACTTGGGACACTGAGGTAGGAGGATTATCATGAGTTTGAGGCCAGCCTACAATACATAGTGAGCTCAAGGCTAGCCTGAATTGCCATGAGATCTTGTCTGAAAAACATTTTCCCAGAGAAAGATATTCAAGTGGCCAATAATCATATCAAATAATACTCAACATCATTTATCATTTGAAAAATGCAAATCAAAACCATAATGAGAGAGAGATCTTCATATCTACTTAGAACGACTGTAACAAAAAAGATGTGATAAGTGTTGGTTAGAATATGGAGAAACTAATAAAATTGGTAGAAATGTAAAGTAGTACAATCATTTTGGAAAGCAATCTGATAGTTCTCAAAAAGTTAAACATGACTTTGTACCCAGAGGAATGAAAACATTTCACAAAAACACTCACCTACATATATTCAGAGCAGCATTATATTTATAATAGCCCTAAAATGGAAATAACTCAAATACTGATCAACTGATGAAGAGATAAATAAATGTAGTGTCTACACAATGGAATATTATTTAGTCAGTAAAAGGAGTGTAGTACTGATATATGCCACAACAAGAAGGGACCTTGAATACATTATGTAAACTGAACTTGTAGTAATAAATATTATATATTATGTTTCATTTACATGAAATGCTCAGAATAAGCAAAGCTGTAGGGAAATAAAGTAGATAGACATTGCTTAGGGATGAGGAGTAGAGGGAGAATGGAAAGCATGTCTCTTAATGACTCTGAGTTGTCCTTTGGAATAATGAAATGCTCTAGAACTATATAGTAGGAATCACTGTATAAATTAAGTGTATAACTACACTAAAAAAGCAATGAATTATACATGTTAAATAGGTGAACTATGATATGTTATTTATAGTTTAATAAAGTTGTAAAAATGAAGGTCAAATAAAAACATTTTCAGGGGAAATTCATTGTCAGCAGACTTGTACTGTAAAAATACTTAAATAAGTTTCTTCAAGCCGAAGAAAATCGATACCAGAGACAACTTATATATATAGGAGAGAAGGAAGAATAACAGAAAGAGTAAATAAGTAGGTACATATTAAAAAAGGTATTGTTAAAAATTTATTAAAATGAGATGGTAGTTAAAGCAATGAGTATAATATTATACTTTGGGATTTAAAAAATTTATACCTATGTATACATCTATAGGTCTATATCGATATGTAATATTACTGAATTACCTGTCTTTAAAAACACATCCTATAGGGAAGAGTATACTTGTAAAAACACATGATAAAATAAAATAAAGCATAATTACCAATGTTAATTTAAAAGGGAAGATGCCATGATATGTACTATTTATGATTTCCAAGGTAGGTGCAAGTCCTCCGGATGAGAATGTACTTAGCATTTCCTGGGAAACAAGCTCATTCTCTGTTTGGAAAAAACACTGGATTTCCTTTAGGAAAAATAAAAAAATAAAACAAACAAGTATGGAAATTTGATGGAGAGAAGCATATTACATTAATTTAACAGTGAGGAGAAATCTGAAAAAAATAAATGCTGCTAAGGCTGCTACCTTTAGTAATTTCACCTCTAGCAAGGGGAAGAAAAACTACTTTCCAAAGGCTACTTTTAGAACTCAGGTACAAATTATGTAGTTGTCATAAAGTTTCAGTTCATCCTTTTGGTAATCTTTTCTGTCATAAAACAATAAGAAAGTTTTTATATTTAATAAAAATAAAATCAGAATCACATGCTTTCACATGTAGGAATTATGTTCTTTTAAAAATTGTTATTTTATGTAAAGTTCTTTAACTTTTGTTATTAAAGTTATGTGGGTCTAAATAAAAGAGGAAGCAAATATAGAAAACAAATCTTACATTTTTATTGGCTATTTGCTATATAGGGAAATGCAGCAATCATTAATGGTAGATTTTACTGAAAACTTACATGAGACAGATACTAAAAACTTTATCTTATCTCTCTCAGTTTTTGTAATTAAGAGCACTTTGGGTAATTTTCATGTCTAATTTAAGTTTCCCTATCTAAAAAGTGGAGAAAGACATTCATTCTAGAAATATCAATTATCTATTTAGCCTTCAGTATGGGAGTGTTCTAGTTTCTGGGTATAGAGAAGTGAACAAAACAGAAAAAATTCCTGTCATCTTGGAACTTGCCTTTTAATGGGGACTGGCACTGATAGATGGAGTGGGTTGGGGAACTGGGAGATGGACAGAAGGAAATTTACAAGTAACTGTTGTTTGTTTGATCCCCTAGTATCAGGGATCAAACTCAGGGTCTTGCACTTGCCAGGCAGGCACAGTGTCGCTGAGCTAAAATCCCAGTCCCAAGTAAAGTAAAATAAATAGAGAATAAATTCTATGAAGAAAGAAGAAGATTGGGAGCATAGGAGTTTGAATTTTAATCAGTCATCTGGGAAAAGGACAATAATACTTAATTACTTCAGGGAAGATTAAATGCCATAATGAATATAAAACACTTTGAAAATGCCTAACACACACACACACACACACACACACACACACACACACACACACACACACACACATACATACTACAAATAAACACTTTGGTTATAACCCACTCCCTACACAGAACTTTTTTTCCCTAGTACTAGTGATGGAGGCCAGGGGCTCATGCATGCTTAGGCAAACACTTTATTATTGAGCTACATCCTCTGCTCCTCCTGTTTTATTTATTTATTTATTTATTTTTTATTTTTTTTTAGGTTTTTTTGAGACAGGGTCTCGCTTTGTGGTTCAGGCTGGCCCTGAGCTCAGCCTCCAACTCACATCACAGCAAACCTCCTGCCTCTGCCTCCCGAGTGCTGGGATTATAGGCGTGAGACACCACGCCCGGCCCTGTGGTATGTGGTACTGGTTGCTACTGGGGTGAGTCTCCACGCCCAGTATTGTTATGTGGTTACCGGGATCGAACCCAGGCCCTTGCTCTTGCAAGACAGGCACCCGGAACCACTGAGCTATATCCCCGTCCCTCTTTTAAAGTGTTTTAAATTTTGAAACAGTCTTGCTAAATTGTCCAGGCTGGCCTTGAATTTGTAATCCTCCAGCCTCAGCTTCCTCAGGAGTAACATTAAAAGTATATGCCAGAGTGTCTGGTTATAATTCCCCTTTTAAGAAGAAAAAAAAAAAAAAAGACAGAACCAGGTATGGTGGTTCACACTTGTAATCCCATGGTAGTGCACACTTATAATCCCGGCACTCTGGAAGGCTGAGACAGGAAGATTGCAAGTTTGAGCACAGTCCTGGGGCTAAATGCAAGACTTTGTCTTGAAATAAAAAATAAAAGGAATTGGGGATGTAACTCAGTGCGAAGGCCCCGGGCTCAATCCTCACTAGAACATAACACAATATAACAAAACAAAAAACTTAGAGAAAGAAAAAAGTGGTTGGAGAAGTGAGGTAACCTGTCCAGTTACACACAGACCGCTAACTGGCAAGTGTGAGATCTGAGCTCAACTTCATAAGTCTGTTTTCCTCTGAGGCTTGTTACTTTTCTATAATATATAGTCACAAATCTACACAAATGATGTTTAATATTTTTTCATTTGTTTATTAATCTTTGTTTTTATTTCTCTGTGAAGTGTCTGTTCACTTCTCTTGCTCATTTCTTGAATGGATCTTTCAAGTGGTTTAGTGTTTTTGAGTTCTTTGTATATTCTACATATCAGTCCTCTGTCTGAGGAATAGCTGGCAAAATTTTTTTTCTCATTCTTTAGATTCTCTTCATATTATCCTTTACTCAAAATGACAACTTCAAATGTATTCTTTCTCAAGGCCATGTGAGGCAATTTTCTTTCTCTAATAGATTGCATACATCAAACTTCAAAAGGACAAATAAGCTCCATAACAAAATAAAAATTGTTATAGTTGATTTTAAAAATAAAAGAGAGAAGGGGCATCATTAGAAAACAACAAAGCACAACCACCCAGGGTACTAAATGGCTAAATGAAATTTTACCTGAATAAAGTGGTCATGGGCTTTTAAATCTATAAATAATTACATAGAATTCATATTCCAAAATATGGAGGATAGTGTTACTAAACATGGATTTAAAAGAAATGTGAAAGGATATAAGAAATGCTATTAGAGGAACTTACCAGATTTTTTGAAGAAAGAAACAACTTCATTGTTTCTCTAGTTTTGGGGAGCCCTTGGTTAGAACAAGCAAAATATTTCTCCATAACATCTGCATAAAAAATAAACATTTTAGATTACAGATAGTAGAATTTCCCTTAAAAGTACCTTTTCATTGTTGTTGTTGTTGTTTTTGAGACAGGGTCTCGCTTTGTAGTTCAGGCTGGCCCTGAGCTCAGCCTCAAACTCACATCACAGCAATCCTCCTGCCTCTGCCTCCTGAGGGCTGGGATTACAGGCATGAGCCCGGCACAAAAGTACCATATTTTTCAAACTGATTAAAACCATTTTTGAATAATAACAATATAATTATATATTCTAATTTAATTTAATTATAGATAAAAACTAAATCTTCTGTTTTTGTTTATTTAATTAATTTATTAATTTTTTTGGCAATTCTGGGGTATCAAACTCAGGCTCTTGTGCTTTCAAGGTAGATGCAGCACCACCGAGCTAAATCCTCGGTCCCCGTTTTTTTAATGATGTGCTATCAGGATGCTATAAAGGAAGATCTGGCTGAAATACTAAGATTAAAAGGTACCATATGTTAAACTATGATGCAAATATACATTCATACAACGAAGTACATATATTAGTGCTGGGTTGAACACAGGGCTTTAACACTGAGGTACATCCTAGTCCTTTTAAATTATAAGAATTCCAGTGCAAACGTATGTCTTGAAATTTTAAGTGCAAGGGTAATGGTTTACAACAAAAGAGTCTTAGGGCCTTCCTAGATATTCAGCAAAGGACTTAGGAAGAAGTAAGTCAAGGACTGGCTTTAAACAAAAAGTAAGGCCAAGTGTGGTAGCACCTGACTATAATTCTAGCAGCTTGGTCTCAAGTTTCAGGTGAGCATGAGCTATATAGCAAGTTGTGGGTGAGCTTGGAGTACACAAGGAGATCCAGTCTGCCTGGAAAGTGCAAAATACGGAGTTTGATCCTCTGTATCACATACCACAGTGCTAGGTGTAGTGGCTCACGTCTGTAATCCCAGCACTCAGAGGCAGAGGGAGGAGGACTACTGTGAGTTTGAAGCTGGCCTGAGCTACATAGTGAGTTCAGGGCCAGCCTGAACTACAAAGCAAGACCTTGTCTTAAAAAAAAAGAAAAGAAAAACAAAAAGACTGACTGAATAAATAAAATATATCTGTGCAAGTATCACAAATATAGCTTAAACTGTATTTGAGAGTGATGTTAATAAGTTTCAAACATTTTCTTTTTTAAAATTCAAATCTATATTGGTACATTATATATACACATCATGATCACATTCAACATTGAGAATTTATATCAGTATATGACACAACTTAATTCTCATTTTTTCCATTCCCCTATTCACCCTATAATTCCCACCCCTTATGGACATAAACTTTGTTTCCTTTTTTTTTATTACCATCACATTATTTTTCTCTTTGTTACTTACTCCTATATCCTAGTTCCTTTTAAATATTTTCTATTTTATAATATCTACTATATATACTAGAACTCATTTACATCTTCATTTTCTCATACCAGAGAAAAGATATGATATTTACACATCTGTAACCTATTTGTTTCACTTATGAGGATATCTTGAAGGTACATCCATTTGAGTATAAATGACTCATTCTTATCATTTTTTATGACAGAGTAATACTCCATTCTATAAAAGAACCACATCTTCTTTATCCAGTCTCCAGTTGATGGGCATTTTGGTTGTTTCCAAGATTTGGCAATCACAAACTGAGCTGCTACAAACATGGATGCACATATTTCACTGTGATATGAATCTTTTAATTCTTTTGTGTATATACCTAGCAGAGCAATGGCCAGGGGACCTCTAATCCTAGTTTTTTGAGGAATGTCCACACTGATTTCCACAGGGGTTCTATGAGTCTACACTCCCACCAACAGTGAAAAAGGGTTTCTTCTTCTCTGCAGCCTCGCAAACATTTTCAACTTACACATTCATTCATTTTGCCCATCCTTGACAGTGCTATGGACTTATTTTTTTTAAAGCTATATTTGATTATGTAGTCCAAATCACTCCGCTGTTTAAAAACCTTCACTGATACCTCATTATCTAATGAATGAAGTCCTTGTATGGAAAGAAGATAAGCAGAAGGAAACTAATTCCTTTGAATAACACCCACTGAGCCAGCTACTGGTTTAAGATGTCACATAATGAATTCTCACAATACCTTGTGCTCTCTGTATCACTGTCCCTCTTTTAAAGAAGAGGAAACCAAGAGTAAGGGTGAGTCAGCTCAAAGGTCACATATGACAAGTCCATAATCAGTCAGATGGGAAACAACCGTCTTTTCACTAATGATTTTTTTCTCTTTTGGCAGATGATTTTTCAATAGCAAAGCTGCTTTTTCAAACTATCCTGCACAAAATCTAAACTCTAACCACTCTAAAGTGCTCATGGGTTTCTCTCTCTCACCCTTCTCTATCTCAAATTTTAACTCATTGTAAGATTCACTCAAATAGAAGTGTTTCATAAGTCTTAGTGAAAGTGATTGATTGGTCCCTTGCTCTTTGGTATTATTGTATGAATTATTAGGTGGCATCAGCTTTCGAGGTTGGATGTTAACAAAAGAGGCTGGAAAAACCATAAGAAATATTGTAGCAAGAAGCAGAAAGGAATTCTTAGTTTCTGTGCTTTTGTGCACAAGGATCCCTCGGCCTAGAAATTCTCAGGTTATAGAGTTCACTAGGTTCTGTTTTAAATAATGAAAAATATTATGAGCCATAAAAGGAAAGATGTGCCAGGGAAGTTACATTTTAAACATATGGCTACTTTCACATAAATCATGATATAAAGGGAAAAATAGAAGTATAAATGCAGAGGGAATGTCTGCTCTGAAAGAATAAGAAAACTACTCTGAGCCAAATTTACAGAAACAATACTATTTATACAACTCACTTATTATTCAGAGTTATATCATAGCAGTGAAGTTGAAGCTAGTTGAAGTTGAAGCAGAAAAATGCCTCTTTCTCCACAAATACATTTTACTTATGAATGCTGTTTTAGGGGGTCAGAACATGCCACTCTCTAAATAAACCTTTTTGAAATATCAACTATTTCCACGAGAAAGCAACTGAGAAACAGTAGGTGTGGGAATGGGAGAGCTCTGCTATCTATTACTTAAAAGCAGAACATGAATTTCTCATGAGAAATGTGCCCAACCTGTACTTGTCGCTCATTAGATATGAAGAGGCGACAAGAGATGTCTGTACAAACACACTTACTAAAATAACCCTTATCTTCTACAAATTTCATATCTATATCCTCATCTATCTAGATCTAGATCTAGATATATATTTCCTGGTAACTTTCCCACTGAAATCCCAATTCAAACTCCTTTTCTTTTTTCTTGTACTAGCTCCATAATTTACTGCTTTGTTGAGATAGCATATGAACTCCTAGGTCTAATCACTTCTTTAGGTATTTTATTTCTTCCTATGAAGGCCACCTTGTCATGCAAAAATATTAATCATATATTTTCTCCTATTAATTTGTCTCTTGCTCAATGCATAGGCCCCAACCACAGAATCAAATGAAGCAGAGGAAAATCTTTCCTTTCTAAGGCTGAAATATTAATGTAATCTATAGTTACAGTATGTTACTCTTTTATCTAGTACTTTTTTTTTTTTTGAGACAGGGTCTTTTTTTTTTTTTTTTTTTTTTTAGGTTTTTTGAGACAGGGTCTCGCATTGTGGTTCAGGCTGGCCCTGAGCTCAGCCTCAAACTCACATCACAATCCTCCTGCCTCTGCCTCCCGAGTGCTGGGATTACAGGCGTGAGCCACCACGCCCGGCACTGTGGTATGTGGTACTGGTTGCTGCTGGGTGTGGGTCTCCACACCCAGTGTTGTTATGTGGTTACCGGGGAATCAAACCCGGGCCCTTGCACTTGCAAGACAGGCGCCAGAACCACTGAGCTAACTCCCCGGCCCCTTGAGACAGGGTCTTGCCTTGTAATTCAGGCTGGCCCAGGCTCAGCCTCAAACTCACATCACAGCAATCCTCCTGCCTCTGCCTCCCGAGTGCTGGGATTACAGGCGTGAGCCACCACGCCCGGCACTGTGCTATGTGGTACTGGTTGGGTCTGGGCATGAGTCTCCATGCCCAGTATTAAATGTGGTTTCTGGGGATGTGAACCCAGGCTCTTGTGCTTGCAAGGCATGCGCCGGAACCACTGAGCTAACTCCCCAGCCCTTATCTAGTACTCTTAAATAACTTCCCAACATTAAGAGATTAAAACTCAAACCCCTTAGCCTGACATTCTAAGGAATGTTAAATCCCTTTATTATATGAATGAGCTTCCCATATTTATTTTTATTAAAAAAATTTTTTTTGAGACAGGATCTTGTTTTGTAGTTCAGGCTGGTGCTGAGTTTAGCCTCAAACTCACATGACAGCAATCCTCATGCCTCTGCCTCCCAAGGGCTGGGATTACAGGTGTGAGCCACCAGCCTGGCACTGTGGTATGTGGTACTGATTGCTGCTGGGCATGAGTCTCCACACCCAGTATTGTATGTGGTTAACCGGGAATTGAACCCGGGTCCTTGTACTTCCAAGACAGATGCCGGAACCACTGAGCTAAATCCCTGGCCCCAAGCTTCCCATATTTTCAGAACACTTTATTTGTATCCTTTCATTCTTGTCAAAGTGAACTATTTACTGATCCCTTCACATAGTGTGTGATTTTCTACCTCCATAATGCTCACCATACACCCCAATATTGTCTCATAGAACACTCTTCTCCATATGTACATATGCATTACATTTGGGGACAAAATGGATTGTTCTCTTTTGTACAAAATCCTCTTTGACAACCCCCTTCCCTACAGCTGGAAGGAACCACTCCTTTCTCCGAAATCTCTGAAGTCTGTGACTCTTCCTTCTTGGAATAAATCCATGTATGTGTCATATATTCTCTAGAAGAATGTAGGATCTAAAGCTAGGGTCATACCAGAACTCATGTAACTCAGCAACACATCTGTGAATAGGTGTCTGAATCCTTCCATCCATTTGTCTAGTCAACAATACTCTTTTCTAGGGCCAATTCGGGGATGCTTCACAATGGGAGTGGGTTTGTCTTGCTGCTTCATAAAGTTTATGTGCCATATAAGTCCTATTGACTAATTCAGTCTGAGAAGATTGAAAATTATTCTCAATCTCAGTCCACGAGCTTGATAATTCAGTTTACAATTCATACTACCTAAAACCATTCACATGTGAAAGACTTTT
>PVIR01012862.1:0-43590 GCA_004026965.1 Petromus typicus | reverse complement strand
GAGTGCCCCTCAGCACCTCTACTCATATCTCATAAGCCAGAAGTAGTTGGTCTAGTATTCTTGCCTACTGGAATTTCTGAAATTTTATTTAAGTATATCAGTCTTTCTTTTTTTCATGGCTTTTGTCTTTGCACATATGTTTAGAAAGATCATACACGATGAAGATCAAAATATTATTATCTGCTTACATTTAAATATTATCAACATTGATGGGATTTATGCTGTGTTCATCCCTAGGTACCCAGAACCTAGGACTTCATAGTTTGCAAAGCCCCCACCCCGACCTCGACCCCAGTCCCATCTCAACAGTGATGAGAGTCAGCAGGGCAGAGATGACCGAAGGTTGCTCTTCCAAAATGAGAAAACCAGTTCCCTCTGGCCTGATTGAAGAGCTATGTTCTCTGCACTTGGATTTATGATGCAGATTTCAGGCAAAGACTGGGCAGTAAGTGACTCCAAATACATATTTACAGATTTATCAAGTGTTGCAAGGAGCCTGCAGATTCCCAGCTCCTGTTGCATAAAGAGGCCTCATGAAAACCAATGAAGTCACCATTCCCACACTCAGAGCCCCTGGCTGTGGGCACCTGTGTCCCTCCCCGGGTGAGATCCCACTGAATATATTCACACTGGTGCACACTCCAGGTGCGAGGGGTGTGGATCCTCCCATGACCACAGAGGAAGCTGAGGAGCAAGGTCGACGGATCCTCCCAGCTTTGGAGGAGCTCACAGCAGCCTTTCTCCCTTACTGCAACCCCTCCCCCATCTTTACTCACTCTGTGTGCTGCTCAAGGGGTCTGGCTACACTGGAAAAGCATTCCTGAATCTCTTTACCTTTAATGTCACCAAATGTAATTTCTTGGTCATGAAGATCCACTGTGGTCCTAGCACAGTGACTTTATGATACAGGAAGCTTTGGTCCTGTGCTCCTCTTGATGGGAGCTCCTTCCATGACCACAATAGAAGAGAGGAGAGAAATGGTGGCATCACACTAGAGAGACACTGCTGCAGCCCGAGTGCCACTTGGAACATTAGCTCAAATTTCATAAGCCAGATGTAGGTAGCTGGCCATGACTCACTTCAAAGGGGCAGGGAAGTTTTCTGTATGCCAAGGGAAAGAAGGGACCTGGACACTAGTAATGTCTATCACTACATATTCTTTCCAAGGACTCCACCTTTGTCTTCTCTCCATCTTTCTCCTCCTGAGGCATTCTACAAGACTAATACTGATTTCGGAAAATGTATTTGTCAGCAGTTGCTGCATAACAAACCATTCCTATACTTGAGCTATAGGGTGGCCTGGCTTGGCTTCAGGATCTGGTTTGGGTCTAGCTTGCCCCTCTCCTATTCTCAGCATATTTCTGTAATAGCTCAGAGGTTCTGGAGGCCTACTCAGACCATGATAAGCATCTAAGGCCTCCACACACATTACATATGCTAATTACCTGTTGGACACTCCAAGTCACGTGGACAACCCTAAAGTCAAAGGAATGAGAAGTAGCTTCTGTCTACCATGAAGCCACAGAAATGACTTGGGACTCTAAGAGAGGAAGAAAAGACATGAGATCAGTGACACAGTCAGCCATGTGTGGTCTGTAGTGAGACCATAGATTTGGATGCTCCATCGATGGTGATTTGAACCCCAGCTCTACCAAATATGGATTGTATACCTCTGGGTAAATGCTCTTTTCTCTGGGCTGGTACCTTTCTCTTGGGAGTCCTCTGACACTCAGTAGCACAAATAACATTGAACGAATTCCCATGTCCGATGCCAGGAAAAATGCTTGGTCTATATCCTAGCTTTCTGGTCTGTGCTGCCACTTCTCCCATAACTCTGTGCTACTGTGAGGACTCCCAGCAAGCAGCAAGTAGTCCTTAGCTGGTGTGGAAATGCTGTAATTGGACTTTATGGTAGAAAGAGGGGGAAAGTACCAAGAAGCTCTCAAACACTGCAAAGAGGGGATGGGGGTATTTTGGAGCTGGAAGACTCCCTCTCTGTCCCTCTCCAATTACATGCTGATGACTAAAGTTATCAAGTTCTCTATGCTGTCAAGTAATCTTAAGACTTACTGCTGAATTAAAAATTCTAGGTAGAGAGATTTGACTTACTGCAACTCCATTGTTAATGGTCACTGAGTCACCTTGAGGAAGAGACCTTAGTATGAGATTTTGCTTGCCTCAACTTCATTTTTGAAAATACTGCCAGGTATCTTTCTAATCTGTTGTATTAAGCCAATTCAATTAATCTTCATTAGCTATAGTGTATCATTTCTATTCTCTTTTCACAGTTAACACAGCAAAGATGTTAAAACAAAGAATTTAAAACACTTGCCCAAGTTCACACAGCTACTCATTGACAGAGGCTGCCTTGGAAGTCAAGCATCCATCTCTTGGAGTCTGTGGTCTATGTCCATGCTGGAGTGTCACTTAGTTTTATTCAATAAGAATTTTAATGCTGTTGTCTAAACAGCCAGCCTGATCACCTGTTCCCTCCAGAGAACTCACTTTGGAGGAATCCGCTGAAATACACTAGAGTAATCAAATGACAACCCTAGTCCATTCAGCCATCCATTTCCTCACATGGTCAACACAGAGGTAAACCCAGAATTGTGTGTTACAGTTTAGATATGAAATATCTACCAAAGGATCTTGATCCCTGATCCAATAATGTTCAGAAATGAGGCCTAGGAGCAATTGGGTCTTGAAGGTTCTGACCTTATCGATGGATTCATCCATAGATGAGCTCATGGCCAATGGAATATTAGGAGGTGGCCCAGTTGGAAGAAGTGGGTATTAGATATATGTCTCATGACAGCATATCTCACCCCAGCTCCTTCTCTGACTCTTTCCTTCACACTCCTTCCTGGCTGCAGTGAGCAGCTTTCTCCTCCACACCTTTCCTCCATGCTTCTGCTTCTCCACAGGCCTAAAGTAATAGAGTGGCTCCCCACAGACTAAAACTTCTGAAAATGTGAGATGAAATCAACCTTCCTCCTTTAGATTGTTTGTGTCAGGTAGTTTGTCACAGCAAGAAAATCTGACAACACAACATGAAAGAAAGATCCTTACTTTCTCACTTCTAAGATTTCTAAATACCACACCTTCAGGTACCTTATTGTGGTCAAAAGATCCCCCCTCAAAAAAAAAAAAAAGGCCTATTAAAACTGGGATCATTTGTTTGCCTAACCAGCGACATTAAGATGCCCCAAACTTACAGCTCAGCTCTTGCTCCATTTTGTATCTGAGAACCTACTGCCATTTCACTGCATCAAAAATGGGCCTTACAGTCATCTTGGTTGAGGGTAAACCAATATTTGCTCTTGATTTAGAAAAGGAGAAGGGATTAAATTGGCCTGTCCCCACCATGCCTGGCTGAGCTTATTCGAAGGTGACTTTTCCATTAAAAGCCTAGCTCATGTTTTATGTATTTCTAAAAAGCCACAATTTGAACTTAATTCTTCCTCCCTTTAAGACAAGAACCCCAAAGTTAGTATTTAAAATGTCACATGCAGCCAAAGGCCTCAGTAGGTCATGGAGGGCTGGACAACTCCAACCGGGAAGTAATAAAATTGACATCGAATGACTTCAAGACCCAGAGATTTGCCCTAAGAGTTCAAGAACAGAAAAATCTGAAACCAAACCATGAATAAATTTTAGGAAAGTTGATAGCAGAGCTTTAAAGAAAGGAAACTGGTAAATAGGCTGAGTTGAAGCTTTGAATCCATATTATAAGGGTTAAAAGGAGTGACCTTTGCATTAGCAGTGAATTGTGCCCTGAAGTGGGCACCTCACCAAGGTCACTTCCCTCAGATAGTGTCCTTTTTGGCAACTCAACTACCCACTGAGACTCAGAGCAAGGAGTATCTCTTGGGACAGAGACAGAAAGTGGCAAACTGAACCCAACTCAGGCCAGATTAATGTAAATGAAGGAGTGAGAATAATGCTGGACATAGAAATCACTTATACCCATGCTGGTTCTCATTCTGGCTTTTATCACTACTGTATTTCAAAACCTAAAGACAAGTCCAGCTCGGTCTCGTTGTAGGACCATTGCATGACCACTTCAAAGATTCCTCTCGCTGTTCCTTGAAAGTTACTTCAGATATTCCAGAAATTCAAACAGATGTGTAGCCAAAGTGAGAATGAAAGTTTGAGTGCACATATGTCACTGTGTATGTGTACCCATGTTTATAGCAGCTCAGTTTGTGATTGCTACCTCTTGGAAACAACCCAAATGTCCATCAACTGGAGACTGGATTAAAAAGTTGTGGTTCTTCTGCAGAATGGAATATCACTCTGCCATAAAAAATGATAAGTTTGAATCATTTATACTTAAATGGACATACCTTGAGGACATCCTCAGAAGTGAAATAAATAGGTCACAGATGTGTAAGTATCATATATTTTCTCTGGTATAGGAAAATGAAGATGTAAATGAGTTCTAGAATGTATGTTATATATTGTGAAATAGAAAATACTCCAAGTGAAATGGGATGAAGTGAGAAAAACAATGAGATTATAACAAAAAAGAAAGGAAACTAAGTTTATGTATATAGGGGATGGGGTGGTAAAGTGGGTAGGGATATGGGGAAAAATGAAAATTAAGTTGTGTCATATACTAGTACAAATTCCCATTGTTGAGTGCGATCATGATGTGTATATATAATGTACCAATAAAAATTTCAATTTAAAAAAAGAATGAAAAGGGGAAAGTCACCACAGATCCAGCAAAAATCCAGAGGATAATAAACACTTACTTTGAAAATCTATACTCCAATAAGATGGAAAACAGAGAAGAAATGGATAGATTCCTAGATACATATGAACTTCCAAAGTTGAACGAAGATGTAGACATGTTGAACATCCCAATATCAATCTATGAAATCAAAAATGTAATAAAAAACCTACCAACAAAGAAAAGTCTTGGTTCTGATGGCTTTACTACTAAATTCTATAAAACTTTCAAAGAAGAGTTAACTCCACTACTTCACAAACTCATTAATGAAATCAAAAAGGAAGCAATGCTCCCAAATTCATTCCTGGAAGGAACCATGACAGTGATTCCAAAAGGAGAGAAAGACCTAACCAAAAAAGAGAACTACAGGCCAATCTCCCAGATGAACATTGATGCAAAAATCCTCAATAAGATATTAGCAAACAGAATACAGAGAATCATCAAGAAGATCACACACCCTGACCAAGTTGGATTTATCTCAGGGATGCAAGGATGGTTCAACATACATAAATCAATAAACACAATACATTACATGGCAGATACTATTAATATCTCTGAACAATTCACCACCACTGCCCAAAGACTCTGGGTAGTACTAGCTTTTTATCACCCAGCATCTTGTAGTTTGCTTTCTCTAATTTACTCACATAAGTGAATATCTTTCCATATCTACTCATTGTCCTTTATGGTCACTTGCAACCCATTAAGAGCTACATTGCACTTTATTTAACTATTCCCTTATGTTTTGTTGGGTACAGTGGACCCTCGAGTTCCAACTGGCCTAACATACAAATAACTTCTTGGGTTATGCCTGGAATTTTAGTTTTAATTTATGAAAAAGTCTTGCGTTTACATCCTGAATGCCGACTCCTTGTGATTCCAGATGGTCTCAGACACAGATTTAACCCTGAAAGAGTTCTGGAAGGAACATGACAACATCCTTTCCTGTGTGTAGTTAACTGAGAAATCCTGGTCCAGTGTCTCTCTAAGGACACTGAAATCTGCCTGTGTACAGGAGAGAGACGTTGCCGGCTGTGTAGAGGAGCCTGAGCCTTCAATTGGCCAACTTGAGTTACAACCAACCTTCACCAACAAATTGAATTTGCAAGTCAAGGGTCCACTGTATTTTGACTTTGTTCAGTTTTGCATTGTTAAAAATAATGCAGGGCTGGAGGTGAAGTTTGGTGGTAGAGCATTTGCCTAGTGTGTGAGGTCCTGAGCCCCACCTCAGCACAACAGAGCAAAACTATGCAGCTCAAAGCATTCTGGTATGTCCTTGTGCACATATGTTAGTATTTTTGTAGGATCATGTCCAGAAGAGAAATTATAGACAGACTAAGGATGAGAATATTTAAAAATTTGATAATTAATGTCAGGTAGTCTTCCCCAAAAATTCTACTTACATTTTCACCAATATTTGGGAGCTCTCATTCCCCCTTTATTCCCTGACATAGATACAATATCAAGCTTTTTTATTTTTTAACAGGTTAAAAGATCTATTATTTAATTTATGTGTATTTGATTATTAATGAAGTTGAACATCTTTTATTTATTGGTATAAAAATCTATATTTCTTCTAAGAATTATCTCTTCATATCTTAACCCATTTTTATTGAGTTGTCTTCCTACTAATCTGAAAGTATAGTTAATACCTTCCTTATTTTACCAATTTTTGGCTTATTATATAAATTGCAAATGTTTTCTCCTTGTGTGTCATGTGTCTTTTATCTTTGATGTTTATTTTACCAAACAGAGTTTTAAATTTCAGAGGTAGACAATCTGTCCATCTTTTCTTTGCAATTTCTGGGATTTGTGTCATGTCTTAAAAGGCCTTCCTCACCCCATAATTATAAAAATATTTTTCTATCGAGAAATTTTGTTATTTTATCCTTTACATTTATGTCTTTAATCCATCTGGAATTCATTATCATTTGGGATCTGAGGAAAGATCTAACTGTATTTATTTCCAAATGCATAGCCCATTGACCCAGTCTCATTACTGGAGTTTTGCTCTTTTTAAAATTTCAATCTTAAAATTTCACTTTTGTCCTCATTAAATTCCCACATGTGCAGGAGTCTGTTTCTAGATTCCCTGATCCAGTGCTTCTCCAGCACGGCTATAGTTAGGACCACGGGGATGGTTTTGATTCTCCGTGGCAAGGTTGCAGCCCGGGCTAATTCCATCCGCGTCTGTGGGAGTTTGATCCAGAGGACACCGGCATCTCCCTCCCTGACTCCGAGATCTAGCGCTACAAGACTGTAATTGTCCTGCCCTCCTGCCTTAGAGTCACTTGAGCAGCATGGTAACCGGGCAGAAGCGCAGACCTTGTTCTCCTTGGATAAGCCTGGGCCTCCATCTTCTCTGGCATATCCGTGTCTGAGAACCGCTGCTCCGGTTTTCCCCAGGCTTCCAGACGGTCATTACTCATCAGCAAATCCTAACACCCCACCACATCCAGAGTGACTTCTGCTTCACAGCTTTCCGGGCAACGTGAAGGCACAGCCCTGCCGAAGGTTTGAACCTCCTCCTGGCTGCCTGGCCCCAGCCGAAGGCTTAACCCCCGTGGGATCACCCTGCCTGCGAGCTCAGTGGAAATCTGGAATCACATCCGCTGTGCCACCTTCCTGAGGGAGCCCGAGACACACCAGCAGGTCTCTCCACTGGCTGTGGGTTGACGATCCTGCCGACGCTGGGCCTGTGGCAAAGCTGTTCCCGAGCAGTGGGGGCTTCTGCACTGTGTATCACTTCTCCTCATAATCAACCTTAATTATTACCGGCCCTCAAATTAATTCCCTGACATTGGTGGGTTTGGTCATGACGGCTGAGCACCGCACTGCTGTGAAATGACTCCATGATCATTCACAGCATGGCACAAAATGCAGGGCCCTCTACTGGATTTCCTTCTGCTTCCTTCCCTTTAGTTTGGGCAGCAACACGCCCACAGCATTCGCTCTCCTGTGTCGGCACAAATCATCCGCCTCTGCCCTGCTTCGCTCACGCTGTCCCTCCCCGCCCTTCACCGCCTGGCACAATCCTGGCCCCCCACAAGCAGGTAGCGCTCAACTTCAGCTTCACACTGGAGTCACCACCGAGCCTTGTAAAAGCTCTGAAAGAGAAGCCCTGTCCCCACCCATGAAAACAGCTCCTGTGGATCCGGCGGGGCACGGACAGTCTTAGAGCTCAGCCAGTGACGCCCAGTGCCGCAGGGGTGGGACCCGCGGGCTTCCGAGCCAAGTCCAGAGCTACTGTCCCGGAAAGCAGCCTGCAGTTCCATCTGCTCGTTCTCACCAACACGCGCACACATCGCAATTATTTTCTTGTAACTAAAAATGTTAGTTCTCTTTGTTTGTTTTGGAATAGGCAATAGGGTTAAAAGGCACAAAAGGGCGGAAGGAAAGTCTTCCTCCCACTGTGCACTCCTCGGACTGTCCTTGGGGAGGGCATCTCCGCAGCACCGGGAACCTCTCCTCTGCTCTCTAAGATCACTGCGATTGAGGGTCCCTGCAGTCTGGGGTCACCGGGGCTTGAACATGTCTGCCGCGGGCTTCCCCTGTTAGGTTCCACCAGTCATCTCTTTTCTAGGTCTCTTTCTGCATCTGTGAGGACGACACCACCTGCTTCTTGGAGTCATGCAGGAAGATCAAAGCATACTTTTGTTCTCTGTTATAACCCAGCAAACTACCGCATTGTTTAGTGAATTGTCAAAGCAACCGTTTTATTTGCTTATGATTCTGTGCCTCAGCAGTTCAGGCGTTGGTAGCTCTGATCCCCGAGGTGCCCCTGGTGTTAGTATCCTGGCTGGAGCCCGGGCTGGCTTGGAAGGTCCACACCAGTCCTGCTCACGCACCGGAGCCCCGGGTCTGCTCTCCATGGATTCTCTCCTCACAGCAGAGGGTGGACACGGGCCAACCCCGGGAGCCCTGGTCAGCCCAAGTTCAAAGGGAGGAGACAGCCACACCTCTTGGCAGGGCACGCGGCATGTCACAATGCAGAAGAGCATGTGGGCTGGTGGCTATTGCTACAGGCGACCTTGGAAACACAATCCCATCACGAGGGGAGAGATGGTCAAGTCCTGGACATGGCAGGACGCCAGCAAATGTTTTCTCCCATCCTTCTTCTTAGCGAATAGTTTTTGTTCATTTTCTTTTTTACTTTTACAGTAATTTGATGTTTATAGATGTGTTATTAAGTTCATTCTTCTGTGTCTGTTTTTTTCTGCTATAAATACCACAGGCTCGGCAATAGGTGATAAACAGAGATTTATTTGGCTCGAAGCTTTGCAGGCTAGGGGGCAGAAAATTGAGGAGCCACATCTGGATTAGGCCCCTGGCTGTGTTGCCTCAAGATAAAAGACGTCACATAGGCAAGAATTTGGGGAACCAAACCTACTTTTGCCACAGAACTGTAGCTTCACCACACACTAATCCATTCATAGGGCAGAGCCCGACCTCTCAACACTGTGGATTAAGTTCCAATACGAGAAATTGGGGACGCACTCAATTTGTAGCATAGGCTAAGTGCCTGGCAAAAAGTCAATGGCCAGTGAACATTCCTATGAAATCCCAGTGCTCAGGGCCAGTGGGCTGCACTCCAACACACCGAGCTTGGGGATTCTCCATCCCTGACTGCCACACCCCCCCACACACACTGTCCCCTACTGGTCACTCTGGTCAGCTATGATGAGCAAAACCTGAAAAAAATTTCTTTCTTGTTAACACAGTGTTTTCCTGTGCAAATTTTCTGTTTGCCACCAAGAAACAACTTATCTGTTACCTGGTCCCTGAGGTCTTTCTCTGCCTTCCTGAGCAGAGAGACAGTGCCGGCTTTGGAGCACTGGCTATGTCACAGGCACATCACGAGGCTCTTGCTGTAAGCAGAGTCAGGACAAACAAGGGTCCAGGGGCAGCACAAGCCCATGATCAAAGCATGAATAGACCACAGAGAAAATAAAATGATTCCACCACTGGGCTGAGCAGGGCTCCAATGCCCTGGGGTGACCAGATGACCTATCCTCTAAGACAGTGATGCTGAACCTTTTAGAACTTTCAGTCTTACAAACAGCCTGCTGTAGCACAACTTCACCAACACCGGGTCAAGGTGAAACACAGCCTTCACACACACTTTTAAGAGAAGAGAAAGGTAAGTACAAAGGGATAGTTGTGCAGACACCACATGCACAGAAATGATGGTGCAACGTGTACCATCTTGGTACTTGGAGGTCTGAAACAAGAACAATCTGAGCAATGTTACCTGAATTCCCCTCCCAGGGGAAGAAAGAGAGACTGAGGCCTGAGGCAAGGGGCTGCCCACTGTGGGGACTATGCACCTGTGGCCATGCAGCTGAGTTCCAGAGAGTAAGCACCGAAGAAGTACATTTGACATTGAAAAATGTCTTTGCAGCATTGGAGTAATGATTGATAGGTCTGATGAATGCATCTCCATTATTATTGAAATTTATACTTGTCTAGCCCAGCCAATGGCAGAGTTTCAGTGCATTTGTCTCATTTAGTATGCGCAGCTGCTGTTTTTCAACTGGGAATCTGAGAGTCTGACCCCTGGATTGAAAAGCTGAAATCTGAGGGCACCTTTAGGCCCCAGTTTGGAAATGACCCTCTTTCCCTGATCACCATGTGACCTGGGCTGCCACTGAACCATGTCTGAGCACCCTCAGACAGCCCCCAGGCCCACAAAATGGCTTCCAAGAGCTGGACATGCCCATTGCAGTGATCCTGGTGGGATGCAAGTCAGGGTCTCAGGGTCTGAAGACAGATGGCAGGAGATGAGATGCTATATCACCCCCTAGTACTGGGGAGTCTTGAGTGTTGAGGAATTAGGACTTGGTCTGTAGGCAATAGGCAGCTCCTGCAGGGACTTGAAGGCATGAATTTGTGCTACAAATGTAGAACAATCCTGCCATCAGGGTGCAGTTCTACCCCATCCCCGGAAGTCCCTGGAATCTGCTGAGCCTGGCCCTAATGCTTGTTTCTTATTCTATGGCTCAGAATCTGGTAAAGGATCTGTCTAGCCTGGGGGCTTCCTAAAGAAAAACTCTAAGAGCACCTTGAAGAGCATATGCTAAGAAACCATGGGGGTGGGGGGGAATTACACCCTCAGGGACATTCTCAAGTGGCAGCAAGAGCATACACTCATGATACCAGGAGTCAAGTATGTGAAGCAGGCCACAGCTCTATTCCCCAGTGCAACAGGCCACCAGCTTCCACTGATCCTCTCCCTGCCCTCTTCTGAACAAATATCACACAGCCATTACAGACTTGAAAGAACTGCTGTGCTGCTGGCGTTGCCAAGGCATCCACATATCTCAGCCTTGCCCTGACACTGCTAAGAGGGCCCAAACAGCAGGGAAGTCATCACACTTGGGAGATCTGTGTGCAGGACCTACAGGCACTAGGTCTGTGTCAGGTCCCATTTAATTCCCCCCATTGCCAGCAGGATGAAGGGTACCATCTCCATCACCCATAGGGGAGAGCAAAGGCTGGGAAAGCTACACTTGTCTCAGTAGCAAAGCTGGGGTTATAACTGTAGGCCTTTGAATCTGAATTTAGGAATCTAGGTTTACCAAAGACCAAGGTAATTCTGTGTGAGCAGCAGAAGGCAGGGTCACCCGATGGGTCTTGATGTGAAGAAGGGGAAGGAAGTGAACCTAGAAGTTAAACAACTCCTGACTCTTTGACTCACCACAAAGTATACAGGAGGCACCACACTGAGAGACAGGAGAAAAACTAAAGCACATCAGGGAGGAATTCAAGACTCTGGGTGTGGCACATGAGTCATGTGGTCTGCAAGGTTCCCGGGAAGGACTTGCAGAATGCCAAACCTGCTCTCAGCGGCAACATTTTGCTGATGTAAGTCAGAGATGGAGAAGCATGAGAGAGCAGAAGCCAGGAGGAGGGGCCACAGGTTCCTGGACACCCCTATGAGCTCCCAGGACAGCCAAAGGGAGGCCCCCACCATGCTGGAGGGCTGTATATATTCACATGTGTGCATGAGTGTGTGCATGTAGGTGCCTGTGTGTCTGTGTGTGTATTTGTGTGTGCCTACATGCACGTACATGTCCTGGTGTGTGTGTGCATGTCATGAAAGCATGTGTGTGTTTGCCTGTGTTGTATGCATTGTGACATGGGTATAAATGTCCACATCGTCTGCATTCCTGTGTGCATCTGGACAAGAGTGTGCATGTCTCCATATGTTTACTGTTTGCTCATGTGTGTGTCTGTGAGCACATGCCCGAATGCATGTATGTCTGTCTGTGTGTGTGTGTGTGTGTGCATGTGTGTGCATGTGCACATTTGGGGAAATGTGCTGTAGCACTGGGCTTGCCGGTGAATGGGAGATCTGTGTGCAGGGACAGCACCCAGATACCATGATCCTGAAATCAGAGCTATGTGGCACACAATGGAGGCCGACATTTAACTAAGTCAGCCACACACCTGAGTTCGTGCCCAGGCTACTCACTGTCTAATTTGAGTAAAAATGAAGAGTTTAGGGGCAGCCACTGAAAGCAGGGTTCTGCCTCTTGTCTGTAGAATGAGACTCTGTCTCCTCCTCTCCTCTAGCTCCGTGATTCCTTTCCTGCAGCATTTTCACCTCTCCCACCTCAGTCCAGCCACACTGCCCTTCCCACAGCCGCAGGAATGAGCCTCCCTCCCGGGGACCTCAGCCTATGTGTCCTCGCTTCAGGAAGCACCTGCTGCCTCACCCTGTCCCACTCAAACCCCACCTTCCCACCTTCCACTTGGTGTCGATGTCTCCTCCTCCAGGGCCTCCTCTCTCACTGCTTTTTCTTTCTTCTTTAGCAGCTTTGTTGAAATATGATTTACACACTAAGCCACCCACCCCTTTAAAGTACTCTTCCATGATTTTGATAAATCCACTAGGCTATCATCACCACAATTAATTTAAGAAGATTTCAAATCTTCCAAAAAGAAACCTCATAACCATTAACAATCCCTGTTCCCACCTCAGCCAACCACTAACCTCCTTTCTGTCTCTATAGATTTCTTATTCTGGACAGTTCAAATAAATGGATGCATTAAATAGTCTTTTGTGATTGGCTTTTTCATTTAGAAATGTTTTCAGAGTTCATCCATCTTGTAACATGTATCAGCACTTTATTCCTTTTCATTGCCAAATTACATTCCACCACATTTTAATTATCCACTTTATTTATCCAGTTGATTGGAAAGTGGGTTATCTCATCTACTTTGTGGCTATTACACACAATGCCATTGCATGCATTTGTTTACATTTGAGTGGATGCATGTTTTTCTTTCTCTTAAATATGAACAAAGACATGGAATTTCTGGGTTCTACCATAACTCTGTGGTTAACTTTTTAAGGAACTATAGGGGTGGCTGCCCCAGTGAACATTCCCACACGGAGCATATGGGGCCTTGAACTTCTCCTCATCCAATACTTGTCACTGTCTTTTTTTATTACAGCCATCCAGAGGGTACAAGCTGATATCTCCTTACAGTTTTGATTTGCATTTCTCTGTTGACTATTAAGGATCTTTTCATGTGCTTATGGGCTGTTTGTGTACCTTCTTTAGAAAATTGTCTATTCAAAATCTTGTTATGGTTTACACCAAATATCACCTCTGAGTCTCATGTATTCAGAGGTGGGGCTTTGGGAAGGGAACTGGCTCATAGCAACGCAGCATTCATCAGTGGGTTAATCCGTGGGTGAGTTCATGGCTGACTGTGCTATTAGGAGGTGGGGCCTGGTTAGTGGCAGTCATGGGGTGTGACTGGAGAGGGCACGTGTTTATCTCTAGATTCTTCCTTCTCTCCTTCTGATTCCTCTCTATCAGAGTTGACTAGCTTTTCTACCATGCCGTTTTTGCCTTGTAACCAGCTGACCATGGACTGCAACCCTGAAATCATGAGCTAACTTGTTAAACTCCAAATCCCTGCTGTTGGGTATTTTGTCTCTACAGTGGAAAAGTGATTAATACAAAGCCTTGGATTATGTTTTATAGTTATTTATGTTTTTGTTGTTGAATTGTAAGAGTATTTCTAGTTACTCGATTTTATCAGATAGATGATTTTAAAATATTTTCTCTCATTTTATGGGTTATATTTCTCCTTTCTTGATGGTTTCCTTTGAAGCACAAAACTTTTAAATTTTTAGTGAAGTTCAACTTATTTTTTCCCTTGTCATTTGTGATTTTAGTATCATATCTTAGAAACCGTTCTCCAACTCAAAGTCACAAAAATGTATCTCTATGTTTTCTTCTAAAATCTTAATTTAGCTCTTGCATTTAGCACCATGATCCACTTTGATCATGCAACAAATACTTGTTGAGCAGATGTTACGCGCCAGGCACTGCTATAGGATGAGTGTATATATATATATATATATATATATATATATATATATATATATATATATATATCTTGGTACCTATGGCAAAAAGCAGATGACTTCTCTGTCCTTCAAGAGTTGGCATTCAAGTGAAGGAAACAAGAAAGATAATCCTGAGCTGACCCTGGAGACATGTGAGCTGGATGGTACATCAGGAAACTGGGCACTTGGATGTGCTGGAGCTCAAGCAAACATTAAGAGGGGCAGTAGGACACAAAATCACAGGGCTTTGCTAAGAAGACCCTCATTGTAATTATTGCATTATTTATTATTAGTTTGGAGGGGCGACAAGAATTATTATTTATATCATCATCACTCTCTCATTTTACTGTGGGATTACATAACTCCCTGCTACTGAGCCCTGGTAGACATGAACAATCAATCCAGGGGTTCACATGCCCCCAACCTCTCCTGTTCTCAGAATCCTTCCCCATTTGGCATCCGGGTAGTAACTACCAATCGACTGAGGTTATCATAGGAGCCAAGGATTAGTTTTACCACCCTGTCTAAATACCTTCCTAACAATAGTAAACTATGTTAAATAGACCTGAAAGGTTCAAGTATTAATAGTCACCCAAATAAGGCTTCTGGGATTTCATCCCCAACTTGTCCCAGCACCCGAAGACCAGCAGCTGAACAGTGGCTGGAGGAATGAAGTGTGTTTCTTCCCAGTCAGTTTTGTGTCCCACACTAGTGGGACAGGAAGCAGTAGAAAATGCTCTGATAGTTCCTAAGCAGCCCACGGGTTAAGTACTAAAACCCTTTTAAATTAGATAATTTACACGACAGCTTTTATGGGCAATTCCCTCACCATTGCTGTAAAGCCTCTGTCTTCAGATGGCTATTTCTGCCTTCTGTTCTGATAAGATAGCATCTCAGTTAATCCGTTTCCCTGCCTGGCTCTGTTGAGCCTTCTCTTCATCTCCATTATCTTGTGCTTCTGTTGGGACTTTTACTCCACAGGACTCACCCCAAAGGCCTCTAAGCAATGAAGACAGAACTCAGAGCAACACAGGAACTCAGAGCAACACAGACTTTGCCTGTTTGGGGTCCAGTTGGGCTGTCATTTATCTATCTATCTATCTATCTATCTAGATCTCCATCTTTCTGGGATACAAACAGCAGATCCAGCTCATACATTCTCTAAGATGCCTGTAAATCTCAGCTGGCCTCTCAGCTCATGAACAGGTAGGCAAGAGCAATTGCTTGGTGGCAAAGTATTCAGCTTGGCGGGAATCAGAAAAGAGATTTTCTTCCTAAAAAGATCATTGTTGTAGGTTTGGATCTGCTAAGTCTCCCCAAATTACCACTAGCCACAGGGGGCCATTTAACACTATATTGATTTAAATGAAATAAAATTTAAAAGACAGGACTTCGGATGTCAGCCACATTTCAAGGGCTCCAGAGCTGCACATGACTGGTAGCATCTGGTTTGAAGCAAGTAGATATGCAACATTTCCATCATCACGGAAAGTCCTGGGCGACAGGACCGGGATAGATAGCATTTCCCATCTGGTTTTGTTTCCCAACAGTTCGGTGAGATGAGAGGGAAGAGGATTAACAAGATCGGGAGACTTGGTTCCGGCTCAGGCATCCTCGGGACTGTTTTCATACACATCGAGTGGAATCCACTCAACATGTTGGCACAGAAAGTGTTGTTCCTTCCTTTTTCTACATGGGACAACTGTAGCCAGAGAATCAAAATAACCTGTCTGAGGTATGAAGCGGATGACTGCCCCACACAGAGCAGAGGGACAGCCGGGCAGGGACATGGAGGCTTTGTATGCTCCAGATGATGGGGACAGAGAAGTCACAGGGCTCCAGCCGGGCTTCCTCCACTGTGGCAGCTCCACAAATCCTCTCCCTAGAGCTGCTTGAAGCTGGTGCTGGGCTCACAGAAGGACACTTCTGTCTGGGAGGTGACAAGTCAGAAGAAAATGGAAGGTTTTGCAATGATGAGAATAAAAATGTCTGATTTATTAGTCCAAAATGTTTTCCTGATTAGAGGAAAAGTAGTTTCGTTATCAACGGTGAATCCAGCTCAGCGCTCAGTGTCCACGAGGCCTCTGGTCCCATCCCGTGGTCTAGGAATGGTGGCCCAGGCCAGTCTGCAAACTCAATCTTGCTACTTTTGTGACCTACACTGCTCAGCGATTATGTTTAAACTAAATTTTACGGGAAGCCAGCCACAGGGGAAGGACTTGTATGTGGCAAGTGGTCCCCTTTGGTGCAGTTTTCCTTTCCCACGTCCAGCTCCCTATGACCAAAGTTCTTCAGAAGCAGGCTGAGTCTAGCTCAATAACAAAGTTTCAGAGGGAGAAAGACATCAACTACATTCGTAACAGATTGTGATAATTGTTCTGGATTAACAGTTATTGTTAATCTCACTGTGTAATTTATAAAGTAAATGTGATCACAGGTATACATGGATAGGAAATGACACAGCACATATAGAGTGTGCCGTCTGAAGCTCCAGCCACCTGCTGAATGTCTGGGGAAGTTGCCTGTGGATGGGCTGCTCTGTGTGCATGTGCTCATGTGTACACACATGTAGAGGCATGTTTTTGTCTCAGGGATGTCTCTCTATATTTTAGTTATGTGAGAACCTCAGGGGTGCTGCTTTCCAACATGTCTTCACAATAGAGCCCCAGGGGATGTGTCTCAGGAACCCCGGGCTCTCAGCCTAGCTTGCCTCTTCCTCTTGAGTTTTTCAAGTTAATTGAATAAGAATTCATTGTAGCTAGAAAAGTTGTCAGCCAGGAGAGCGAAACGGCCTCAGCTGTCACCATTTAATCAACTCAGGGCGGCTACCTGGAGTGCCCGATGTGGGAAATTCTGAGCCCGCCAAGAACCCCTGATGGATTGCTTGCTTCTGCTGGGGCCAGGAGTGGGGAGTGACCACATCCCACAGAGAAGGGAGACACACAGTAATGGTGATGTGCGAACAAATGAAAATAACGGTAATTACAGCAAAACTTTCCTGTCGGTTCATTAAGAACAGCACTTACAGTCACAGAGGCCAAGGCTTTGTGAAGTGGATGAGTGGACTCGGGTTACATGCTCTGGCCGTGGCCGTGACCTTGTTCTGGCAGCTTGAGCCTTTCTTTCCCCGGACTATCACTGGCCTTCGTAAACTTGCGGGCAGCAGCTGCATGGAAGGAGCTCCGGGGGCAATGGTACATCCTCCATGTGCTCTGCATTCCCAGCCATGTTCTCCACTCAGCACACATGCACCGAGGGACACGGAGGCCCAGTGCTGACGCCAGCCCAGCCCAGTCCTACTCCTAGAATCTCTAGAACAGTTGGCTTCTTGATCTTCAGGAAGGACGTAGAGCTGGTTTCCCACCCTGGCTGTGGCCCGACCTGTGAGGAGCACTGAAGATCAGCCCTCTAGGATCAGCCTTGGGAAATCAAGGTTATAGAAGAGGGTCAGAGACTCGCACACACTCCCTGAGGTAGGACAACAGCCAGGCCAGTTACACAGAAGGGACTTATCGCTCAAAACATTGCCATTCCCTCAAAGTAGATATTATATTCCTTTTGATGATTAAGAAAATTGGTGTTGGAGAGGAGATATGTTAGTCCAAGACACCAAGCATGAGCAACGGAGGCAGAATTTAAATCCAGTCTAATTCTGTATCCTGAGTGAGACCTTTGTAGTAAGATTCGGCTCACATTCAGTCCAGACAGAAGCCAAGTGCTAGATCCAGGACTTCGGCCGGCCAGTATCTCACCCTCCGACCACAGCCAGAGCCAGGGCACTGCTGGGCATCTCTGCTTGTCGGAGCACTGCGCCTCGTCCTCAGAGGAGCAGACAGCAGAGCAGGGGAGAGGCCGGACAGGACCCCATGGGACATCCCAGTAGGCCTGCCACCATAAGAGTGTCACACAGTGTGTCCACAGAGGTCAGCTCGGAAAATGAGGTGACCAGCACATCAGCCCCCACTCAGTGGGCCCTTCTTGTACCCACCATTCTCCTAACTTCCCACAAACGACCGCACTGAATCCTCCAACGAACCATGACAGGACTACCAACATCAACCACCACTCCAGACAGTGGGAAACTGAGGCACAGGACTATGAACAACTCCCCCAGGGTCCTTCAGCACTGGCACAGGAACCCAAGTAACTTGATTTCAGAACCTGTCCCATTAAACCTACCAAGCGAGGCTCCTACTCATATGAGCACAGAAGACTCACTTTAAAAAAAGTGGTTTTGACAATTGTTCTTTGAGTCTCTGGGTACTGATTCTTAAGGGTGTCTAGTTTTCTGAAAAGGAAATGGATTAGTTGGACAAGGGCCAAAGTCTAGCAGATGTAGTTGGATGGGGGAGGTTGTGAGGGTTTGGGAGGTGGGAGACCCCAGGCCTGGAGGATCAGAGGGTTAGACTTCTCCAGCCAAGCCCTGCCCTCCCACCAGCCCCACCCACCCTCCCAGGTGTGCCCTGCGGAAGTGCTGGCTATGATGGCCACCTCTACCTGGATCCCTCTCAGCGACACACAGCCTGAAGGCATCCCTACCGTGAAGCCAGGGCCCTCGGGCGCATTATAAAGGACCCAGGGACAGGAGAAATTGCTGTGCCAGGGCCCTGGGAGCCAAGAAAAGCAAAGAGTGGGTGCAGAAGAGGGAGAAGAGGGAGGGGACTCACAGAATTACTAAAACCCCAGAAGGTGGCAGGGATCCATCCCTCGCACGTGGCTTCAAAACACAACAGTTACACCTGAAACCCACTTGTGCTATAAGTGAGTTTCTCCCCTGCCTAGCTACCTCCCCAAACACAGAACAAGAAATCCCCCAAGTTGGGAAGCAGGATGAGCAGGAGACAGAAACCTAACAGAGGGTCACAGTCCTGCCAAGGACAGGAAGCAGGTGCCCAATGCTCCAGGGAGGAACTGAGCTCAGACCCAGGAGGTGGGAGAGGCCCGTGCCCTCGCCGTTGGGTGTAGTAGACCCTCCCCTCCCCCTCCTCTCCACTCCTCAAGTTCTCCACCCTGTTCACTAGTTCTCAGGAGGAATGACCCTTCTTAGCCCTTGAGGAGACTCCAGTTTTCCTACCACCCACTCCCCGTCCTGGTGGGTCCCTTGACAGAGAAGGCGGCCCTGGTGGCTGCAGTGCTTGGCACCACCAACTTCTGTGCAGCAGAACAGTGTCATGAAGTCTGAGCCACCTTTGCTTCCTGAACGACACGGTTCCCAGGCCCATGGGGCAGGAAGTTCAGGTTCTTCTAGGATGAGGAAAGAGGGGAGAAAGACAAGGTAAATAAAGAAGGGAATCTGCACCGGGTTCACCCTCTGAGGGCCTCCTCCGGCCTGCACAGAGCCCCGGCCCAACCCTCAGCCCTCCCCCTTCCCTTCCTGAACTCTCCTGTGCAGATAAGTCTCCACCCTAAGCTCCTTGTCACCCTGCTTTAGTGTCTTTGTGGCACTTGTCATTCACTGACCTCTTCAGCATGTTGCAGCACCGCTGCCTGCCCACAAGACTCCACCCTCACAGCCAGCAGGGGCCTTGCTCGTGGGCTCCAGGCTGGTGCCCAGTAGGTGCTCACGGCGTATTTGTGATTTTAGCATAAGGATCTCTGCATGTCTCTGTTTCTTGTACATCTGTTTGGAGCTGCAGTATAGGCCCAGATGTGTTATTTTCCCTTGTTAATTACTGCAGAGTAATTATAGTAAGAAGTGTAACTAAAGCATGCATTAATGGGAGGAAAAGAGATTTCATGCGCCGGCTCACAGAACCCTCAAACCAGAGCTGGGCCTCCCCTCAGCCTGCTAGACTTCAGGCCGGGCAATCAGGCCTCCGTCAGAACCTGAGTCCTGACCTGCCTGCTCCTCTGGGAGGTGCCCCACACCAGCCTTTGCTCACAGAAGCAGGTGGCTGGGCTGGGCAGCCTGAACCCTGCTGTGGTTCCTTTGGGGACCTTGCAGGGCTGAGTGTCTTTGGGCTCTTAACTTCTCTGAGCCTCAGTTTCCCCATCTTGCTACCTCCCTGCCAGGATTGTTTGGGGCCCTCAGAGGAAACACATGCAAAGTGCCACAAATGGGTTTCAGCCAAGTTGACTCAGTTCTGTACCTTCCCAGTGTGGCAGAGACAAAGGCAGGCCCGGGCTCTGCCACCTCAGCCCTTGGGGATCTGTTCTCAGGAGCAGTGGGACTTCACAGGTTTGCCTCCTCTGCTCTGCCTGGAAAACCAGGTTGATTCTGACAAGGTTAGTGACAAATGTCTTTAATTCGGTTGCTTCAGATCCTGAATTTGGACAAAAGAGTGCAGTTGAGGGGGTGTCACCTCCTCTCAAGGGGACTCTGCCACAACATGCCCCTGCACCCACTTAAGTATGGACCAACCCTGCCTCTCAGCGAGGACACCTGGGAGACCTGCCCTGTCAGCCTCAGAAGACTCTGGGACAGAGAAAGAGGAAAAGTGTAAAAGGTAAGGGGTTGGGTAGGCGGGATCATAGCTGATATTCCAGAGCCTATGCGATGGTTATTTGCTGCAGCTGGGCAGGGAGGATCTTGGGTTTAGCTTTTCCTTTCCGGATGACTCTGAGACTCCCTCTTGTGTCCACCAGCAGTAACGACAGGGTTTCCACCTTGCCTTCCCAGATGCATCTTTACTTCTCATTTCTATTTCTTTTCTTCTTTTCTTTTCCTTATGTTTAGGGCGCTGTTTAATTCAGTACCGCGTTGCTTATTAATATGACATGCCTACATAACCACTTGAAATAAAGATGCAATCTCAGCATTGGTCCTATTTTTTAAAATTAAACTGCTTTGCATTTTAAAAAGTCATTATAGCTGGTGCAGCCATGCATGCCTATAATCTCAGCACTCTGGGAGGCCGAGGCACTAGGATCCCAAGTTAGAACCCAGCATGGGTGACTTAGCAAAGCCCTGGCTCAAAATAAAAACATAAGATTAAAAAGAGCTGGAGAATGTCACTCAGCACAAAAATCCTCCCAAGTCATTACAATATCAAAAAGTACAAAGAAGAAAGTAAAACTTGAGAGTAGACCCTCAAACTCTGTCACAGCCAGCAAGAGAAAGAACAGAGGTTACCAGTGTCCCGGTCAGTTAGGTGCCAGAATACAGAATCACCATAAAACATTTTGCCAATTTCAGCTCAATTCAGAGCTTGCAAATAAGGCTGGGTGTCTGGGCTGCATACTGAATCAGATCCAGCTGTTGGTCCCATAGTGAAGACGTGCCCTGCTCTCCTCTCCACACCTCTGTCTCTCTCCGCACTGTGATTCCCACACACAGTGAGCTGAGATGTTCCCCAAAGTGCTTGGTCCACCCATTCGTCCATTCCACAATGCCTCTTGCCCACCTGTTCGGGGCCAGGGACTGTTCTGATACCCACAGACTCAGAAAACACTGAGAGATGGTCCCTGCCTCATTACTTGACATCTAGCCTGGACATGGATGCACAATGACAAACAGACTCTGATGAGGGAAGAACCTGGAGGCTAATTGTGGATCCATCCTCCTCAGTTTTATGAATTTAAACAAGCCATTCCCCCTCTGTAGACCTCAGTCTCCATCTGTAAAATGGGGATAATGAGGATAAAGTACACACGTAAGACCCATAGCATATAGAGTAGTCATTTAATGCCACTTCTCTTCCACCATACTAAATTCTCTTTCTTCAGACCCTAGAAACCAAACTTAGATACACCCACACACACTCCCATCCATATTGGTCAGCCCTTTGTCACTGTGACATAGCATCTGAAGTAATAGTCAGTTTTCCTGTTGCTGGTACAAAATACTTGACGCTCAAAGCCTAAAGGAGGTTGGATTTATTTCGTTCACAGTTTCAGATGGTTCAGTCCCTGGTGAGTTGGCTCAAAGGCAGGAACGTTTGATGGAAGGTCGTGGTGGAGGAAGGCTGCTTAGCTCATGGTGGCCAGGAACAGAGCCTTGAACATGTGCCAGAGACAAAGCAACCAAGGACCACATATAGGAACCAAGGTCACACTCCAAAAGAGTCATTTACTAATCCCCAGGCAGCTCTTGAACCAATCAAGTTGACAGTCTAGTCGTCACACCTGTTGTAAACAACCTAACGGGAAAAGGCTGATTTTCAGCTCACAGTTTGAGAAGTGTAGTCATGGGCAGCTGGCTTCATTGCTTTTAGGCTTGTAAAGAGGCAGAAACAAGGTGTTTCTGGCAGAGGGGTGTGGAGAGAAAAGATGCTCCCTGGGTGGAAACCAGAAAGCACAGGAAGGGGGAGAACTACAGAGAAAGGTGCCAGGAACTGGATACAGTCTCCAAAGTCACACACGCCTCCCACTAGGCCCCACCCCCTAAATTTCCATTTCCTGTCAGTCATGCCATCCAATTCTGATCTCATCAATGGATTAATCCATGGGTGAAGTTGGATCTCTTATGATCCAATTCCCTTCCAAAAGCTCCCCCCACCCCCGAACATCTAAGACTTTGAGGTAATATTTTATGTCTAAACAGTAACATACCTTTTGAAAATCTGGGTGCCTGCTGGGTTTTTGAGAAGATCGAATATTTCATATAAGTCAATACCAAAAACATTTAAGAAATCATTGAGTCAAGCCCCCTTATTTTAGAGAAAAGTAGGACCAGCTAAGGGAAGGGATTGTCTCACAGTCACTTGATGATCTGCAAAGGCTCTAGGACTTCACGACTAAATGGTTGGGCAAATTAGTTCAACTTTGTGCCTCCATCTGTAAAATGGGCATGATAGCTGTCATCCTCCTAGGGTGTACAAGAGGATTACATTAACTAATTCCCATTTCAGTGCTCAATCTACCATACCTAGAATTCACATAGCTCATAATTTTAGGAAAGCAAAGTCTTCTGTCAGAACTGGAACATTTTGTCCCCAGAATCCAGGCCTAGGATTGGCCTCAAGTTCTCTCCTAAGTGTAAAGGCCTTGATATGAAAACCTGGGGCAGTAGGAAATAAGCTCCCATGCCAAGCAGCAGGCAAGTTCATCGTGATCACAGAGAGTTCACAGCGAAGCAGCGCCCACCGTCCCTCCCCCAGGCTGACTTTGCCCTTCATCAACTCAGTGGCCAAGGCTGGGCCATAGTTTAAGAAAATAGGCTGCTTCTTGGTCACTAATAGTCCCCTGCCTGCCTTGGCATGCTCAAGATGAATTATACTAGTTGAAGGTCAAACACAAAATACCAACAATTACATCAAAACATCAGATTACATAAAAATAAAAATAAGCAACCATCAGAATAAGTTAGCGTCTGGGTGAACTGTTGCTAACAGTGGCCAGCCCTCAGCATTTCCTCTTTCCTTGCAAAAATAGCTTTCTGTTCAGAAGCCTCTCAGGGGTCGGTCACCCAAATAGAAAAGAAATCCCCGGAGATGGGTTGCAAACTCCAGTTTATCCATTTCTCATTTGATATCACAATGGAAAATCACCAAGGCCACATGGAGAATAATGATTTTCTGTATGCTCATGTAAACAAAAGAACACACAATTTTCTTTTTCTCCCCAGGAGAGTGTTTTGTTTTTTATTTTTCCAGTTTAGGAAAAATGTTAAAATCATTTGGAGGGTTGTCGAAAAGTCATGAAATCAAAGGTACAATAGAAAGAAAATAGAAATATTTAGAAAAGAAAGAAGCCCGTCATAGTAGCTGAGTTGGCGATGAGACCAATTGTTTTACTTTATTATAAAGTTTTGGGGTTTTAGGAAACAAGCACAAGTGGGCAAAGGTGGAAAATTCCAGAAAGAGAAGGATGCCAGGGCCTCTCAGTGGTCGGAAGCCCCTGTGCCGGCTGCTCGGGGAGTCAGTGTGTCAAGTGATCGACTGGTGGATTCTTTCCAGAACCTGACTGCTCATGGTTTGGTAGCACTGTGCTGGCCGGGAAGGGCATGGGAAGAACTGAGCTTTCAGCTCAGACCACGTCAGGTCCGATCTGGTTTTGAACGACCAATTTCACCTCCCTGAGCTCCTGTCACCACGCTGTGACATCTCCCTTGCTCAGTTAGACAATGCCTAGAACAGAGCCAAGACACCTTCTCTGTACAGAACTTTACCTGATCCCCTAGACTGTTGATGTCCTCGGAGTGGGAGTCCCGGCTTTTTGCTTTCTGGATGAAGAGCTTTTCATCCCTACAGACTCACTTCCCAGTTAAGAGCCCAGGCAGTGAGAGCCAAGTTCAAGTCTCAGCTTGACCACGTGACGTCACCCGCAGCAGGTGCTTCTGCATCTATATGCCTCAGCCTCCCTTCCGTGTTTCGAAGACTCACACTTGAATACTGCAAGCTCTTTGTCCATTCTGAACACAAAACATGGTCCACAGGACATCAGAGTCCCCGGGGGTGTCCAAGGCGGGAGCAGAGCCCCAGAGAGTAGGCACCCACAGGAGCAGAGTGATTCTCCAAGCTCCACGTCAGCCACGCTTTCATAGCATGGTCTCACTTTCCCCCACAGTCTCACTTTCCTCTGCATATCCCCATTTGCCCCATTTCCTGGAAGGCAGGAACAGCTCATATCAGCAGGCTGAGCTCAGGAGAGGTCACAGAGCACGAGCCAGTGGCCAGAGGTGTGACGTCTCAGCAGGACGCAGCCCGGGTGCCCACAGGGACCGTGGGAGCTAGCTGCTTTTTACCTCAGTGTCGGGTTCATGGCAGCCTCCAGATCCAGGCCCCTCAGAGGGGGGTGAGTGTGAACATGGAAGAACCTTGACTCCCGCACTGGCTGACCCTAGTGACCTTGCCAATGACACCCCCGTTCCCATCTGTACACTGGGAAGTTGGACAGCGTTAGTGTTTCACAGAGTCTATTTCTTGTACAGCACTGAGTCCTATAAGCGCCTCTCACAGGGACATTTCTGAGGTTCAAAAATGCTGGAAAACATAATATGTATTACCCCTTCTCAGTAATGCCTGTTGATCTATTAGAAGCTCTAAGAAGCCCTGCAGAACAGAAAATGCATCGACTTTCCTTCCAGACTATGAACTGCAGTGTGTGTTTTTCTTGGTCTGTTTTGGTGTGCTTCTAGCCCCTCGAATATGGACATAAAACAAAATTTTGACTTTTGTTGGCTGGATGAGTCAGTGGACTCTCTCTAGCCAGGTGTGGGAGCGCTCCTGAAGGTCCCGCTGTGCGGGCTTCCTGGTCTGTCTGAGCTCACATCCCCACCAGCCCCTCTGGGTTCTCCAAGTCCCTGTCAGGAGCGCGTGGCCTGCCCCTCGCCCAGCCTCTCTCAGCACACCTGCTCTTTCTGACTCCCCCCAAGTGCTCTTCCAGTTCTGAAGTCTGAGGGTCAAGAGGACCTCAGATAGGGGACACTGAGGGTGTCCAGCCCTGGAGCCATGTCCCTTCGTGTCCATCAGGACAGGGGGAGAGCAGTGGTTTTCAAAGTTGGCTGCAAAAACACCTAAGAAAGCCAGGCATGGTGGTGCACCCTTGCAATCCCAGAACTCAGGAGGCTGAGATAGGAGGATCATTGCAAGTTCGAGATAAGCCTGGTCTACAAAGTGAGCTCAAAGCAGCCTGAACTGCAGAGCCAGACCCTTTCTCAAAAAACTAAAATCACACCACCTGCCTTGCAAGCACAACTCCAGCACTGCAACAACAACAACAACAATAAAAATAAAAATAACCCAAAACAAAAAGAAAGAGAAAGAGAAAGAAAAAACCCACCCAGGACATATTCCTAGTCCCAGTGGCTAGGCTGTACTAAAGTCTAATTCAGTCCTACCCACACCATATAAGGAAGGGGCAGGGCCTAAGGAATGGAGTAAGGGTCTGGGGTTGCCAGGAAAGGAAGGCTGGGAGATAAAAGCAGGAACAACAGAGCCAAGGGCCACCCCGAAGGCTGCCATGTCGGACAGCAGGGCCAACTGGCAGGTCCTGGGCCAGATCAGGGCTGGCCTCAGTGTCCTGTCCCTCACTCCAGGCTGAGACTTGCCCAGAGGGGAGTCCCTTGGTAGAGCTCTGAACCGCTCTCATCGAGGAAGGGCCAGGCCTGGGGGTAGTGGGGTACAGTAGGGAGCCCACCCCAGCACCATCCCTCTTCTGGCCTCAGTCTCCCCACCCAGCCACAGTGGCCTCTGATGCCCCAGGGGAGGATCAGCACCCAGCCCCAGGACAGAAGCCTGTACTTGTCTCACTCCTACTGTCGGGGAAAGTGACCCAGCTGAAATCTTTGAGAGCTAGAAACAAACAATTTGCAAAGACAAGAGAGTGAAATAACCAAGCAAATGGTTGGAGAAAAAATTCCAAATTTTGTGGCAGTGGCAGGTCATGTGCATACTAATCATGAATAAGACAAGGGACTGGGCAGGGGACAAGTTTCCATCAGCAGAGGGAAAGCGATGAATCCGTGAACTGAGGGAAGGGCCACTGTGGGTTTGGCCTGAAGCTGCGGGTCCACTGAGACTGTGGAGCTGCCCTAAAGCCCAGGGCCTTCTGCCAAGGGCTGAGGTTTGGGACACCTCAGTTTCAACCCCTGGACTAAGGGAAGAGACCCCCGGCTAAAGGGATGAGCAGCAGGAAGCATAATGTGTGTTATTTAAATGAGTTGTCACCTGGCACACCTGAAACAGCCCCTTGCAGGCTGTACTGAACCAGCAGCCTATGCCTTGGGCCTTGGGCCTCGTCATCTTCCTCCATCAGCAGGACCTTGGAGACACAAATGGCTGCTGTGGAAAAAACAATTGCCATGGAGATCCCTGGCACAGCCGAGCTGGTGGCAGGCCTTGGGCACAATCAACATTGTTTTTATGTCTTATTATGTCCCAGATTCAGGTCAAATCCAGAATTCAGTGGCCCTGCAGGTGCCCAGGTAGAATCTTCCTGTAGATCTTGAACCACAGCCTTTCGGATTTGTCCTGGAAAGCCTTAGTGACCAAAAGTGACCTTCTTGTTCCTTGGAGAGACATTGTGTCTTCCAGGAGATCCAGGTGTGCCCCAGAATGGCACAGACTATGAACCCTCCCCCAAAGATATAAATTCATCTGTGCACTAGTCAGTCACCTGTTTCTTGACATATTCATTCAGCAGTCATTTCCGAGCGCTGCCACCCAGCCAGGGCCTGCATCATAGCCCACAACACTAATAGCTCAGTGGGACCGATGGAGATTGCACCAGGAGTTATAGCTATGATGGAGGCTGTGAAAAGTGAGAGCATCCACAGGGTAAAAATGGAGACTGAAGGTGCAACCAGTGTCCAGCTTGCCCACGTGAGGAGGAGGAGAAGGAAGGGCATTCTGGGTGCGGCAGGCTGCATGGGCAAAAGCCCTGGGGTTGGCATGTTAGAGAAACTGCTTTTCTCAGCTGATGGTGGATGGTAGGGTCCCCAGCGCCAGGGCTCTGCATGGACACCTGTTGCTGTCCCAGCCTGGTCTCCATCTTACAGTAGAAGACAGGAGCCAGATCTCAAACATCGACTGTGAAATGCAGAGAAACACTGCACAGATCACAGAACTCTCAGGACATCCTCAGACCAAGAGGAAATGGATTAGTCAGGTGAGCACTTGGCTTATGAAACAACCCTGGCATTTCAGAGGCTGAGTACACAGCCCCCTTCAGCAGACTTGGGCAGCAACCTGACAGTGGTGGCTCAGGTAGCAAGCTGCCGTCTTCGCAGGGTGGTGCAAGGACCTAGGCCCCTGGACCTGTCCACCAGCAGGTGACATGCAAACACAGACCAAGGAGAGCCCAGTGGGCAACTGAGGCCTAGAGAAGAAAACCCATTTCTTTATGGTCACCCATCAGACTGGTGACAAAGAAAGAAACCAGACCCCTAAAATCTGGACCCTCAGGAGTCCTTCCTTTCTCCTCTCCTCGTGCAGTGGGATCACACAGCTCCAATCAGCAGGCTTTACTAGGACCTACTGTTCACAGTTGGAAGAAAGACTGATTCAGACCCGAGATGTTCTGTGTTGACTCCGTGACTCACTGTTTCCCAGGCAGAGGGGACCCTGGGATGAAGCAGAAAAGAAGTGGTGCCTGCCGTCGAGTGAAGGGACAGGAAGGACCTCTGCATTTGTTTCAGTTCTGCTGTCTTTTTTCTCCCCGATGCCCAGGGGTGGATCTCAGTGCCTCTAAGCCAGCACCATTGTCTCACTGTCCTCATCAGACTCGGCGCAGAGCAGAATGCGGAGCTCAGTGCCAGGAAAGATGCTCTTCACAGGTTTGGTTGTGTCTCCTTTTCCTTGATTCCACGGCATTCCCCTCCCCCATGAGCATCGCCGATAATATATCTGATATACGTCCTTAAATATGTATGAATCCATATAGAACACATCTCACTGTTATGTTTCTAATTAACATGACTGATTCTCTGCTACAGCTCCCAGTTTGCTGTGGCGTTGTCAGCGTCCTGCTCAGCACAAGGTGTATGCAGTGGTGTGACATAGTTGCACACTACCCTGTGGTGAGATTTTTCGTGCAAACTTTCTCACACAGTTGCTTCGTGAGGGTTTCCTTTGTCTGTTTGTAAGAGGTATCTCCAAGCTGGACACCCAGGAGAGGGTGATTATGTAGTACCCAAATGGCTTTCCAAAACCGAGTCCTACAGCCCAGGGCGCCTCTCTGAAGACAAAAGTATCCTTCTGGGGGGCTGTCATGCTTGGCTGGACGGTGGTGGCTCCTGTGGACTAGGAGGGGTCCCTGCCCCAGGCTACCATACAGCTTGATGCTGGGGGACAAGCTGGCGTCATACACCCATCTTGAGATTCCCCCAGTGGCACAGCCAGCCAGAGCCCCTCTCCCAGCATTCTCAGCATGGCCCATCTGCCCAGCTGCTGCTGGTCTGAGCTCTGGAAGGAGGTGTCCTGCTGTCAGGCTTTGCATTGGAAACTGCCGCCCGAGTCTCAAGTGCTCAAGGCTTAGCTGCCAGCTGATTGGACCAGAGGGCTCCAGCTTCATCAGTGGTCAAGGCCTCTGACAGCTCCACGGTGAGCATTTTTGCCAGGTGCTGGAGACACCAGCGGTGGGGCCCACTGAAGGGAGCAGGTCCGGAGCTGTGACCTTGGGGATAATGGCATCTGGTCCCAGGGCTCCTGCCTTGCTGGCTCTTTTCTGCTCCCTGCTCCCCATCTATGAGGTGAGCAGCTCTGCTCCTCTGAACTTCCTCCACGATGCCTCTGGCCTGCTGGCCCTCAGCAGGGGAGCCACTGAACATGCACTGAAACCACGAAACCATGAGTCTGAACAAACTTTCCTCCTTTGCTTGTTTCTCTCGGTCACTAAAAGCTGACTGACACCCCTGCATCACTTGCACATCATGAGGGTTTTTTTGTTTGTTTGTCTGTTTGTTTTTTCAGTACTGGGGATGGAACCTGGGACCTTTGCACTGAGTTACATCCCCAGCCTTTTTTTTTTTTCTGAGACAAGTTCTCTCTGAATTGCCCAGAGTGGGCTCAAACATGTGATTCTCCTGCCTCAGCCTCCCAGAGTGGGACGATCCAGGTATGCAGCACATGTCTCTGATTTTCTTTGCTTGAAGACCGTCCCCCTACTGTTGCCTGCTCCCTCTCTAGTCCCTGCCATCCTCTGGTAAGCAAGAAGCTTTTATCTGGATGTCGTTGAGTCTATCATGTTTTCCTTTAGGGCTTGTGCCTTTTCATTCTTCATTAGGAAGCTTTTCCCCACTCACCTGTCCTCCTCAGTATCCCCCTCCTGCTGAGGGAGTTCTGTAAGTCTTCTGTCTCTCTGCTTTATGTGGTAGGAGACAGGAGTTAGCTGGTGTCTACAGGAGATTGACCCACCACTTCTGTACTAAGCAGAAGTTTTTTATTTTGAGAGAGAGAGTCGCTCTAAGTTGCTAAGTTTCAAGCTGGGCTCAAACCTGTGATCCTCCTGCCTCAGCCTCCAGAGGGCTGCTGCCTTCCCACCACAAGCAGCCTGCTCAACGTGTGACTGAAAACAATGACTGTGACTGAAAACACCAACTAGCAAACAGTTCAACAGCAGAGACTTGATTGTCTTAGGTAACTCCCAGCACCATGCCAGACCCACGCCACCCCTTAAGATGTTTACTGTGTATATTTAATGTACCAATAAAGATTAAAAAAAAAATCTTCTAATCCAAAAAAAAAAAAAAAGAGAGAGACGTTTACTGTCTCATTTACCCCTTCCCATGAGCCCTGTGCAAGGGGTACGATTATCATCACTGTTTTACGGATGGGGAAACTGGGGCACAGAGAGGTTGACAGCTTGCCTAATACCACACAGCTGGAAAGCAGATGAGCTTGAACTTGAACCCCCACTGTCTGCCCCCCGAGGCGCTCTGCCACTGCTACACTCGATGGGGGAGGGGCAGGCCGTGGTCGTGGCATTAGCAGCACACTCAGGTGCAACTCCTTTTTCCGAGTTATTATGCTCCTAATAAGAGTTATTTTTTCCTCTAAGATGATGATTTTCATAAATTATGGAAAATTCTTTGGCTATTGCTTTTTATGTTATGGCCTGAGGTGGAGCACGTGGGTGAAGAATGACTTTTTAAATTCCTTCACATTGGGTTAAAGAATTCGCTAAGACAAGACCACATGTAGAATCTATAATTAATTATTATTCACACTTAATACAGTTAGATAATGTGAACACATACTTTCCATTAATTTATGTGGCTGATTCCTCATCATTTTCCCACAGGTATAGTTCACTGATTTCCCAAGCTATTAAAAATTAAAATTTGTATCAGGGAGAGAGAAGAGCCTGGTGTCCCTATATCTATTTTTAGTCTAAAGTCACACATTGGGTGGGGAGCGCATCACACCATTACTTTTGGACGATTCTGAACCAGAACAGGAGAGAGGGTCATTCTTTTATTTGTTAATTCTTCAACTGTTATTAGTGACAGTTGATTAGTGACAGTCCGGGTACACAAAGAAAAGCAGTGGGTCTCTGTCTCTGGCAGGTGGGCCCCTCCCAGAGAGGGCTCCAAGCACCCAGCTGGGTGGACAGAAACCTGGGCTGGCCTGGGGGGGCAAGCTGAGCCCCCCCTTGAAGGAAGGGGAGTCAGAGGGCTGGAGAGGTGAGCACAGGCACATGGGAGTAGGAGCGGCCTGCGCAAAGCACAGAAGGCAAGAAGAACACGGCAGGTTCCAGACAGACAAGGGCATTTGGGGAGCGTAGACCCAGAGTAGTAGCCGTGGATGCTGGCAAGGGTCAGGAGACAGAGGACATTCAAAGAAAGTACAGAGAAGCCAGGAATGTACTCAGTGGCACCTGGCCTGCCTGGTAAGCACAAGGTCCTGAGTTCGATCCCCTGTACCAAAAAAAAAAAAAAAAAAGACAAAGGGAGGAACTTTCCAGGAGCAAGACTCTAAACACTCAGGCGATCACAGGGCCTTCGCGCTCACTCAGGCCAATTCATCCACTTTGCAGGTGAGGAAACTGTGGTATACCTTCTTTAAAATCAAAAGCAAAAATGTTCCAGATGGATCCATTCTCCCCTGCCCAGGAGTCTGTTCAGACGCTGTCCATGTGGCAAAAGGCACTTGCCTTGCAGTTCTGGAAGGGACTCTCAGTGTGACCCTGCCAACAGGACCAGCACCCTTCCCACTGCCCGTGCCACCAGCAGCTCGGCAGGTAGAACTTTCCAGACCAGAGACTCCCAAGTGCCCCGTGGCTATGGCAAAAACAGAAACAGTCCTGATTTGCATATTTTGCATAACTTTGCATAAAGCATTGGCAAGTCTCAGAGCCTATAAAATAAAACTAATTAGAGCAACCCTGGTATCTAGACATGTGTCTGGGAGGAAGGGAGGATGCCTGTTTGCTGTTTACTGGGGCACAGCTGTGGGGGCTGGTAGAGGATACTAGGGCCCTGGAGAGAAAAATCTCAGGCTTAGGTCAAGTCACTACTTACCATCTGTGCAACCCTGGAGAAAGCATTTCACCTTCTGAAACAGAATAACAAAGGTTCGCCTATCCTGAAGGATTGAGCAGAGTCCCCTGTGCATTTTCACAGCCCACATGCCAGGCAAAATGTCCAACATATATTCAACACCCAGCAAATACTTAAGAATTCAGGTACAGCAAAATTTCTTACATATGCAATGTGAAAAAATTTTGATCATGGTTCTGAACAGCTTTCTTGCCTTTACTTCCCAGAGTAGGACATAACTTCATATTCCTAAAACAGAAGGGAAATCTCAGGTCCCCAGAAAATCGCTCCTTCCACCAAGGAGCTTGTGGGGTCAGGACCTCCATGCTGAATGTGAGCCCCAGAGAGAGCAGTGAAGAGCAGGGCTGGGCCCAGATGTCTGCTGCCTTCTGGACTGTCCACAGGCACCAGCTCTGGGCCGACACAGGGCACACTTCCCCGTTTTGACATTCTCAGCATTCTGGCCCAGGATGGCTAAATCAGGCTGGAGGTTCCAAAGATCAATGCTGCTTCCAATATTCTCTCCCTGCGGCAAGCTCATGACATATTTTTTTCACAAGTAATAATTAGCGACAGAAATATCTGACCTACTTACAACTCCATAAATACACATATTCGGTGGCTTCCACATCAGCTCCGAGGCCGTCAGGAGGAGCCTGTTCAGGGAATAGCTTTTTTTAACCTGCTGAAGTGATGATCTCGCAGCGGGCAGTTGGGGCTGCTGACTTGTGCCCACCTCACCCTGCAAGGCTGGCACTGCCCCCACCTCTGCACCCTGCCTCCTCCCTGGTGAGGCTGCTTGCAGGCCCTAAAGCTGGTGATTATTTTTACATTCCGTTCCCGTGAGCAGAGGAGGCGGGGCTTCTGTCTTGGAGAAGACAGATTCTGCAGAAGTCCGTTCTGATTTCTTAATGAGGCAGTGTGTGTGTGTGTGTGTGTGTGTGTGTGTTTAAGGCTAAATAAAAATTGAGCAGTTCAGGAACTGTCCAGTCAGGTCACATTAGTTCTACCCCAGCCCTTCAAGGTCGAGTCCAGGGTTTTGTCGTGTCACCTGGTGCACCCTTGCCTCGTCCCAGGAGAAGCCCTCTTCCTATCCTCCATCCTCAAATGCTTTCTTGGATTCTGTACAAAGTCGGACTACACAGGATGCGTGGCCTGGGTCAGGGTGAGGAAGGCAAAGCTACAAGACCTTAGTCAGCCGGCCAGCATGTTCTAGAGCTGCCCTGGGCCGTCTGCAGGCCTTGCCAGTGGTCTCCCAGCTTCCCAGCAATACCAGCAGTGGCCCTTTCTACGCGGCTGCCTGCTGGTAGAAGCATGATGCAGGTTGCTGGAGAAGAGCGTGGGCCCCTATGCTTCAGTCTTGCAAGCACAAGTTGAGGGCTTGCTACAGAGCCCCCCAAGGAAGGTCTGTGCCTTGCAGTGTAGTGTCATAAAGGCCACCAGGGTCAGTGAACGGACAAAAGACCATAGCATGGGACCAGGGGACTTCAGAAGGGTTCGGGACACACCTCTGAGCCCTGTCGTTAGTCTCTTCTAGGTAGGGCTGTGTCGGGAGGGAGGTGCCACTGCAACCCGAAGGAGAAAGTCATGAAAAGGCACCAAGGTCTGTGGCAAACATGAGGTGCTTGGGAAACCACAAAAAGTTCAAGGGCAGCACAGGGAACTCAGGCTGGAGAGGAGGCCAGGTAGGGTTGGGCTTCAGGAGCACGTGAAGAGATTCGGATTAAACACGAACGCACAGAGGAGTCTGCACACTGCCTGAAGAAGGGAGCCGTGGCATTCGGGTGGGGTTTTCTAGGCTCCTAGGGCAAAGCACCATCTGGGCGAGAAAAAGGGAAAGATACACTTGCCCATCCTCTGCTCCCCGTCCAGGGCTGTACACCAAGCCAGTAACCAGGGACATCTGGATGCTGCCCAGAAACTGGGAGCAAGAGAACGCTGGAAATAAGACAGCACTTCTGCGGGAGGCTGGGTCCTAAGAGGGCGGGAGAAGGAGGCACGAAAATTGTTGTGGTGGCCCATAATTCATCCTCCACTTGCCCTCCTGCTGCAGGAATAGTTCAGCACCCCCAGGACAGAGGGAGCTCAGCCAGCATCCGGGTCACCCGAGGGTATATGAGGAAGAAAAACTCAGTGCTTGTGAATAAAAGAACCAATTGTGGCACAAGGGAAATGGAAAGGCGTCCAGGAGTCGAGGCATCCCAGGTGCCTTCACTGAAGCACAAGGAGGCATCGAGCGGAGTCGAAGCACAAAGCCCGGCACGGACCCACGTCCACACCAGTGGTCATTAACAGCAGAACTCCTGCCACAGGCCACCAAACAGGTGGCCTGGACGGATCATACCGAAAATGATCCCTGGTGATACGATTGTTTCGGAGAAATGAGGACAAACGTGACAACCAACAAATAAGAAAATGGTGTGTGAAGCAGAGCCCAGAATGAACGAACAAACTCTGCAAAGAAAGAGGCAACGCAAAGAAACTCAGGCTCTGTAGAAGGAACTGGAGTAAAAGGATTCCCTACAGAGTAAAATTTTCAAACTAGTTAGAAAAATTCCCGAACATTATCCAGGTAGGAAAGGCCGCCACATACCAGGCACAGGGAAGAGGGAAAACAAACAGAAGGTCCGAAACCCAAACGCCCCGTGGGCTGGTGCGACAGTCCTCACTCGGCCGGCCCAGGCAGGAGGGGAGCCGTCATCACCGCGCCCATAACCCTCCCTGCTGTCCTCCAAGGCAGGAGCCATTACTGACATCCCGTTACTAAATCAAACCGAGATCCAGAGAAGTTAAAGAAGCCGCCCGACACCACACAGCTGGCGACAGAGCTGGCACTTGGCCAGAGGCAGCCTGGGACTGGAATCTGCTCTTCCAAAAATCGTCACTAACACCCACTGCCAGAGGCCAAGGGCAAAGCTCTGAAAAGCCTGAATATGTTGTCAAGCGAGAAGTCTGGACCCAGCCGGCTTGTCATTGAGATGCAAAAGCAAAAGGAAGGTATTCTCGGATTTGTCAGAGCTCAGAAAATACACACCTCTGTGCCTGCTTTTTTTTTTTTTCTGAAGTGAGTTGAAGAAGTGTCCCAGCCTTTTGAGGAATGAGACAAAAATAAAGGCCTCAGCTTGGAGAACTCGTGACGAAGAGCGTCAGATCAGTCAAAACAGACAAGGGGAAGGTGTTGCTGTTAGTCTGGCTGCAAGGCGGAAAGCGCCCAGTCAATGTGCTGCTGGGAGGCCGGTTTAAATAACCAAAGTGTAATAACCTAACAGCTGTGCTTTGAATCTTAAAACCTCAGATAATATCAAGAGAAAGAGACACCAACTCCTTATCCCAAATGAAGCAAATCTCAAAATATATAACATCTTGAGGATGACACTGGATAGATCAATGGCAGGGTCTTCATGGGGCCAATAAAATCCCAACCTGTGCTTTCTAAACCATTAGAGGTATAATATGGAAGTAACCACGACCCATCTGGTTTTTATAGAAACACAAAACAGACCAACAAAGCCAGGGGAGCAGGAAGGTTGCCCTGTGTGTGGGATCGAGGCTGGGCAGAGGGGATTTTTTTTTTTTTTTGGTTTTTTTTTAATGGGCACCTCAGGCTTCTTTTTCGAAGGCTCTGTGCTAGTTGCCTCCAAGAACCCAACAAAGGCAATTGTGATATCAAAATAGGCCCTCACTCCTCTCCACTCATCCTCCTCATGGTGGAGTTCGCCAGGACCTCCTGTGATGTCAGCCTAAACTGGTAAAAGCAGATAAAACAACACAGGCACATGGGTGTCACCGTCCCTGTGCTTCCACCAGGCTGGCGACTGGATCACAGCGCCCGTCCAGGTCAGGATCGCCGTGAGGGGAAGCGGCTCAGGCACACGTCTGCTCCTCCTGACTCGCCACCACGCCGGCCACCTGGCTTCAGGATTGGTGCCCCGGCCGCCCACTCCTCCGGGGTGTTCTGCCCGCTGCGGTGCCATCCTTCGAACTCGTCCCCGTAGAAGCAGTCCTCCGGGGATGTTCCTGGTGTCACCTCAGTCAAAACCCTGCACTTGGCTGAACTTTAGCCTGGCTTCTGAACCTTCTCCGGCCTCTCCGAGATCTTGAAAATTCCAGCCTTAGCTAAGAACTTTGCTAAGTCCGTTCAGCCGAAGCCCCATCCCTGATCCTGGACCATCCTTAGCATCGGATGAGACCCCACAGCCTCCACCACCCCTCGACCCTGTCTGCCCCAGAGCCTCCTGGGGTCAGCAGTGCCCCGAGTGCCACGTTTCTCTCTAAATTTACCGCCCTCCTCCCCTCTTTTCCTCCCTCCTCGCTTCTTCCCTCCCCTTCCTTCTGCCCCTGCTCCCTTCTCTCCATTCCCCCTTCTGTCAGAACCAGAGGCCCAGTGAGGATCCAGACACCCAAAAGACACAGTCAGAGCTGTCCAGGATCATGGAGCAGCAGAGAGGGGAACAGAGGCTGGCAGGAAGTGTGGACAGCAGCACAACAAGAAGGAAAGGATCCGTCACTCTGTCCCAGACCACTGTGGACAGCACTACAGGTCAAGGCCTGGATGGCGCCAAGTTTTCCAAGGAGACCAAGGATGGACCTGGCTTGGCTCAGCCAGGACCAGAACCCAGGAAGTCTCCGCCACCAGCCAGCGCTATCTAGAAAGTGGACACCAGGTGGCAGCAGAGGACCAGTAGCCGTTCAGTCTGAACTTCCAAATCACAGTATTGGAGCTGCCTCTTCAGCCAAAGCTGTCGATTTGCAGCGGGGTCCAGGGACAGTGTGGTTATCACCCCAACGATGGGAGGGGCTGAGTCAGGGTATGCAGAAGTGTGGATACCATGTACGTGTGTATGCACATGTCTCTATGTATCCACTCATTGTTGTGTGTGGCTGTACACCGGCCTGGGTGTGTATGTATGTGCATCTGTTCACATGGGTGTCTGTGTGTATGCATATACATGTGTACACATGCGTGGTGTGCACACTGATTCTGCATCTGTGTGTTGTGTGTGGCCACATGAGCCTGTGAATGTATGTCATGTGGGTGTGCGGGTGTTCATACGTGTGCTGCACTGGGGCACATATGTGGGTGTACAGATATGTGTGTACCTGTATGTCTCCACCTGTGGCAGTGGGTAACAACCAAGCGTGGGATCTTGGGGTGTGAACCACCTTGGATGGTTTGGAGGTGGGGCGGCGTCCTAGGCCCCACCTCTGAGCCCTGAACTCCAAACGTGTAGACTTTGTCTCCCAGCGCTAAGAAGACACCTCTGCAGCCAAGCTGGCCCCTCCGTTAAGCAGCTGACCGGCCTTGGAAAGTGACCAGCGCCTCCAAGATCTGTTTATCTGGGCAAGAAGGGGTAGAGGTGGCGTTGTGTGGAGTAGAGAAGCTGCACTTGGCCCGCAGCTCGGGCATCAGAACGGCCAGTTCTGTCCATCCTCACGGGGCTCGTCTGTGATCTCAGACAGCTGGTCAACTCTGGGCCACCAAAACGCCAGCGATGGTCACCCGGGACCTGTACTCGTGTACACACACACACACACACACACACACACACACACACACACTCAGCCTGCTTATTTGCTCATCCCTGGCAGACCTGAAAGGAATTTCTGAGAGCAAAAAGTTAGCCAGGAAGCATCGGTTCCCTCAGACACTCAGAAATCACTGCCAAATAAATGCACACGTGCGGACTTTTCATTCTCAAAACAGGGAGCGACCACTCCTACTGCCCAGGGAACAGCGATGTCCTCCAGCGGGAATCTCGGAAGTGAACAGCAGGGGGCAGCACAGGGCCGCGTCTCCACTGCAGACCCTCACGAGGTTTCCAGTGATGCAGCAGGACACGCGCGGGGAAGCGGGTCCTGAGGCTCCTGTGAGCACTGAGCTGAACCGACCCACCCCACCTCACTCCCCGACCCGAGCCAGGGAGCTGTGGGCGCCACAGGGTGGAGGCACACACGTCATTCTCTCCTTCATCCAACCTTGATTGGGTCCCATAATGGAGACAGGTCCTGACTTTCACGGGCGTTTGCTATAGTGTGCAGCCCGCGTAGAACGCAGGGCCTCTGTGGTGGGGGCTGTGAGTTACCCAGGGGGGGAGCGGTAGGAGAACCACTCAGCAGGAGCAGCTGCCTGTGCAAAGGCCCTGAGGCAGGAAACTGCAGGGCTGTGACCTCTGTGGCCCAGAGACTGCAGTGGAGCTGGAGCTGGCCCTGGGCTTCCTGGATCCCTGTCCAGGCCCCGTCCAAGGCCCTGGTTTCCCATCCAACAAGCTGCTTCTTGGACACAGCTGCAGCCAGGCCATAGGCAGAGGAATTTTGGCACTGCTCCTGCCTGACCTGACTTCCCCAGTCTATTTGCTGATAAAGGATTTTAATTTTGCTGTCTAGACTAAGACAATGGCCCAGGGTCTTTATCACTGAGATGATAAAAGTCGCTATTTGGTGAAGTAAAGTGGCCTATCTGACCACACCGCCTGCTCCTCGGAGAGCGCCCACGGGCTGCTGGCGGGTGGATTTCGGGGGCTCCTGACAGGCAGAGGCCACAGGATGGGCATCAGAGACGCTCAGAAAGTCCAGCTGAGTGACCCTCATCTAGATGAGCGTCAGGACAGGGCAACCTGCATTATCGGCCAGAGTAGATAAGGTTGTGCCAGACTCAGATTGGCTCCGAGACTAAGAGCCCAGAGCACAGAGGCGGGACCCTCATCTGGCTTGGTGCTGTCGTCCCTCAGGCAGCAGGAGAAGGAGGCCCGGGCACGGGCAGCGCCCTTGACCTCGGTGGCCCGCCTGGTCACGGACACCTAGGGAGGCAGCGCCTGCGGGGCCAACAGCAGCTGGGATCCTGCAGGGCAGGACGACCTGCTGTGGTGGCTGATGATCCACAGCTTGTATTCCTGCCTGGTGTTCCCTGGGCGCTGGCGCTTCACCCTCTCTGCACCATTAGGTTGGAACTAATATCCTCCCTACTGGACCGATGAGGAGACTGAGGCACAGAAAGAGTTGGGCCATGTGGCTCAGTCCACGCAGCAAGTGAACGCCAGAGAAATGTCTCACCAGAGGACTGGTGTCCAGTGGACTAGGGCTTGGAAGAGCTGGGCGGCAGAGAAGCAGCAATGTAGATGGGTGGGTACTTCGGACCCAGGAGAGGAACCGAGTAGGGGGGCTGTCTGAGACCTTCACTGCCGCCATCTGTCCGGTAGGAGTCCTACCCTTGCATTTCAGCAAGTTCAGTAAAGATCCATCCATGGCTCATTGGCTTTTTCTTTTGTGATTGGTTGCATTTTTTTTTTAATTGGAAGTTTTCTAACACTCAGAATAACCGAAGGAATATTCCCCAAGATCCTCCTTTAACATCTTATTGTACCCTTCCTCGTGTGTGTGTGTGTGTGTGTGTGTGTGTGTGTGTGTGTGTGTGTGTGTGAAAGGCTAGCCTCTGGTCCGCCCTGCCCGATCCCACACCCCACCCAGCACAGGGGCCTCCCTCTCCCTCCCTTGTTGCACACTTGTAATCTCAGCACTCAAGGAGGCTGAGGCAGGAAGATTATTTGAGCCCAACCTGGGAAACTTAGAAACTTATCAAGACTTTCCATTAAAAAAGGGCTGGGGACACAGCTCAGTGAGAAAGCCCTGGGTTTGATCCCCCTATACTGGAAAAAAAGGCAGGAAGACCTGATAGAGGTCTCCTCCCTTCCCCATTGGAAGGGCCTCCTTCAAGGGATGCTGAAGCTGTGGTGAGCTCATAGGCCCTGGTCTCCAGAGCTGCCACTGTCACAGCCTTGGGCACCAGGTGAGGGAGGAACAAGCTGAGGAGGAAGCAGTGTGCTCCCAGGCGGGGGACACCCATGCCAAGGATTCTGACCTCCTTCTCCACCAGGGATGCAGAGGTGTCTCAGAAGCCTCTTGTAACAGGAAGTGAAGAGAATGTCGATGCTTTGTCCCCGGCCCTCCTTTTCAGCCCTGTGAGGGTGGTGGAGGACCCAGGTGCATCCCCAAATTCCACATCCAACAGAGGGCAGCAGGTCTCAAGGAGGAGCCAGTCACAGAGCTCAGAAGTAGGAAACCTCCCTCCGACTCCCAGCCTCACAGCCCTGCACGGATACTTTGCTTCTGAGTGGTTGGTTCCCTTTCAGGGCCACCTTGGATGCCCTCAAGAAGTGGACCAGCAGCCAGATTTCTAAAGCATACTCCGCTGTCCAAGAAGATGTTAGGAAACTATTATCTCCATTTTACAGATGGAAAAACTAGGGCCTAGAGAAGGAAACCAGCATGCCCAAGGTCAGCAGAGCTGGGACCTGAACCTGCAGTTGAGCTGAGTCTCTCAAAAGACCCCGGGAGAAAGGAGGCTTTTTTCTCCCCTGGAGATGTGTCAGGAGCTTGTGTAGCAGGGCCTGAGATAACTAACCAGTGACTAGGTTGCTGTCACTGAGTGACGAGGTCGCCGAGAATGGCAGGATTTCTCTTCAGAAAAGCTCATGACTTTGAGGCCTGCACACAGACTGGGCAAGGAAGATTCTCACAAGCAGCTACCAGGGCCTAGCCGGGGACCCACCCACTGTCATTGTTTGGGGACATCCGGTCCCAGTGTATGAGAACCTTCAGCAAGAGGGGGAAGGTGTTGAAAGACCAAAGAAAGCAGCCAAGGGCCCAAGACTGCAAAAGCACACCTGACTAGGAATGAGGATAGAGTGTGGCTAAGAGAGCCCCAAGGTATGGGGTCCCTCCCAGCAAAGCGGAAGGAAGGAGCTTGTATGCCAACAAAAATGGTCCTACACCCCTGGACCTACTGCACCATGTACTCTCAGAAAACAGTAACATGTTAAACCCCAGTTAGATGTGGTCAGGCATTAGTGGCCAGCAGCAAATACTCGACTGAAGGTCTTAATGGCATTATCCTATCAGTTATACAGTGTGTACCTGGTGGCAAAATGGCAATTATTACCAAAATAGTTCCCTCATGTCAAGCTAGGCCCCTACAGTCACTCTAGTTGATATAATATGTCCTGGTTCACAAAGAGCTGGATGACCCTGGGCAAGTCTTTGACCCCAGTCTCCCCTTCTTTAAAATGTAAGAGAAGTTGGGTGTTGGGCTCTAACCAGTGCTGGCTAAGAATAAAACTAGTTCTGGGGTACATGGGGGAAAAAATGAAGATTTGGCTTCGTTCTTAAGTCAAGCAGATGAAAACATTCTGCTCTGAGGCAGCTTGTCCAAGGCCAGCCCCGCCCTGGTCTAACCATCGAAGTGTCCTCCCCAGCCAGAGGGCTCCAGATGTAGAGGCCCTTCTGGGCACTGGGCCAGATGTGGCCCACACATCTGCTTCCACTCAGTGCCCTCGGCCACTCTGCCCAGGACTTGGCCCACAGCCTTGAAAGCTGTCAGGAGCTTGGAGAGGCCACACGGTCCCGTTACCAGCAAGACAAAGTCCCTCACAAGGTTCACTCCCCTCTCCACACACTCTCCCATCTTGCACCAACAGCCAGACCCAGAAAGGCCACTGAGCCAGTTTCTCAGTGACCCAGGGGAACTCATGGGGATGAGGAGGTGCTAACAGAAGCTGCGAGTGATTTACACAGACATGGGCCTGACAATGGCCAAGGGGAGGGGTGGGAGTCTGGAAGTGAGGCCCGGCCCTGGGGTGCTGGGGCTGGTGGGGGAAGAGGGCATTGGCTTCAGTGTCAGGCAGACCTGAGTTCAAATCCTCACTCTAGCACCTTGGTAATGCAGCCCCTGGAGCACTCCTTCCCTCCCACCCCCTGTTCCTGTTCTGTGGGTTGATGACGTAAGGCACATGTCATGGTGAAATTTAAATGCACCACGCAGTGTACACCAAGCAAACAGATGTGCTGTTACTATAGTTGACACCAGGACTGGGGAGAATGGAGGTCAGTGTCTCACACAATATGTTTCCCTGAATGGCAGCTGGTCTAGTGGAGACTGGGTGGGAGGGGTCAGACCTAGGGACAGAGATCAGGGCCTGTGTCATCACCCCACTGAGCAGCATCCACCCACCTTGGCCCCACAGGTTCAGATCCTGCAGGCTCGGACCTGAGTTTGAGGCTGCAGAGGCCCCCACTCACCAGGACAATATTAAAGTCCTATTTGGCAGTAAAAGAAGCAGTCAGAGGCTCAGAGGTTCCCCAATTCCTGCACGTGGCCATTCAAGAGAGGGTGTTGACCCATGACATCACCAAGCTGCTCCTTTCTCGCCAAGAGCACAGCCTGATGCCCAGGAAGTGTAGCAGTGTTTTCTAAGCTCTTCCTGTGTGCCAGGCCATGATCTGGGCCCGAGGACACCAAGGGCATACGGACGTGGTCTAGGGAGTGAATGAGGTCTGTGACAGAGAACAACCAGGAGTGGACTTGCGTCCCAGGATGGCCAAGGCATCTGTCCCTGGGTAGTCAGGATGTCCACAGAGGTGACTGCATGAATGGGAGAGATGTTGCCCCAATTCCTCTCCCTTCCCGGTGCGTAGACCCTCTGCCTTCTGACCTCACAGTTCTCCCTGAACAGGTCGAGTCTGCTCCCCACCCTGCGTGCCGTGTGCTTCGGCACTGGGGAGTCAGCAGACAGCTGGAAACCTGCTTCTCCTTCAGACCCTGCCCTCCACCCCGCAAACCTTCGGGGGTAGGGGGGCCGCCTGCCTCAGCTGAGCCAGCCAAAGCCAGTCTAGACTCAACAGTCCATTAACACCAGCACAGAGGGATGGAGGGCACCCAGGCAGCAGGTCACCCCACCTTGCCACTAACCCAAGCTGCACGCAGGAGGACCAGCCAAGCTCAGCCAGGCCTCCTCCATCCCAGAACTGCTCGGCCTCCCAGGAAATCATGTGCCATTGTTTTCCAAAGTCACTAAGGTTAGAGGATGGGTTGTTATCCAGCCACAGATAACTGATACAGGAGTAGAATATCCCAGGAAGAGGCAACAACGTTGACAAGGCTGACAGTCTCACTGAGAAAGAGCTCAGCAAGTTGAGAGAAACAGAAGGCCAGCCTGGTGGGAATGACCAGAAGACCCTGAGGGGAGGGAAGATGGCATCCAGGAAGTAAGCATGAACCAGCTTGTGTCCCGGCCTTGAAGACCAGACGGTGCATGGGTATTTCTCTGAGTAAGGTGGAAGGTCTGAGCAACACCAGGGCTGGGCACGGGCAGCACAGAAGCCTGGCGCAGTGCAGTTTAAAGCTCCCTGGGCTGGCCTGGCTCAAGGAAGAGATGTGACACACCGTGAGTGGGGAGATAGCCTGAGGCTCCCTTCTTGCCAAGCAGGGCTCAGGCTCGACTCTCCAAGTGAACCTATGTGGGAAACTGAGGCTGGAAGACAGGGAATCTACAGAGGCGTGGGATTTGGACCCTGGGCTCTGATTCCTGGTCCTGAGTATTCTCCCCTGGCCCCCATGGCTATACCAAGAGCCAGAGGGCAGAGGCCTATGCTGCAGTGCTCGCATGCATGGCACCCGCTCTGCTTGCCATCTCTCCCTTCAGTCTCCTCTCTGCCTGTTACCAACAGGAAGCAGCCTTTCTCCTGGCCTGCTCCATACCTGGCTTCCCCACACTTCACCCCCAGTGCTCACTGACTTTGGTCCAGCTGTGAGAATGAACTTGGAAGCTGGACAGTGTGGAATTTAAACTCTGACTCCAC